>JAGSPU010001617.1:0-143218 GCA_019321725.1 Paulownia fortunei | reverse complement strand
TGAATTTTATTCGATCTTGGTTTAATAAGTTAACAAATCAATCTAAACAAGCTTTTAACAATATATCTTGAGTTGCACATCAAGTAGCTTGCTTCGTTCAGCAATGTGTGTGTGAGGGCGGCTTATATCGTTATCATAAGCATGATATGCTGGTTTTTTCAGTATCATTTTGAATTGTATTATGTGAGGAACTTCAGAAGGAATTTCTTACGCGAAGGTTGCGTCTTTGTCATCAATGAGTGCAGTGAAAAATGGGTTGTCATGTCAATGAAAATATGTGCTTTCTTAATTGAAATTTGTATTGATAATTTTTTTTTTATTGTTAAAAATATATGTTCTTATAATGTATTTGTATCTTCTTATGCAGATGAGAGAGATGATATATCAAAGGTTGATTCAGATAAGTTCAAATCAATGATTGAAGAAGTTGATAGCTTGCATCAGCTAGGTACAGTTGGCATGGACCTCTTTTGTTGCATGGTTTTTTTTCTTCTTTTTGTAAATAGCTTTTGTTCTGATATATATGAAGGCCTTCTACTGTTCCCCATGTAAAGGTGGCTTATCTTGCTACAGTGTAGTCTTACCATAATTGTGAAGTTGTTGGACCATTAACAACAAAAGAATCATGGACTGGGTTCAAATTTGTGATTTCTTATCAATATCAACAAATTTGTGATTTATGATCTGAATGCTACATGAAGAACATAAGCCAGACAGAGCAGGAAGACCTAGGATGTAGAAGATCATACCATGAGTGATATCTTATCAATTATCAACAACTGTATAATATTTTTACAAAGGAAAATATTCTTCTTTCAGTGTTGTAAAATTGTTATTGGTTGTTTTACTAGACTAACATTGTTCTTTTGTCCTTTTTGATATGGGTACTTTATTGGTACATTTGAACACCCCCTTTTTTTTTTTCCTATTTTGAATCTAGTGTAAAGTTTGGCTTAGACTTTAAATTTTTCATTCAGTGCAAAAGCCCAGGGAACAAGTAGCAGATGCTGAAGCCCTGTTTGACATTACAAACACATTGGTGACCTCTGTAAAGCATATAACAATGAAGGCATGACACCTTCAGATTTTGTTAGTTGTCTTCTTAGGGATTTTGGGCAAGAAGGTGGACCAAGCAGCAGCCAAGATGAGGCTAGGAGTTTAATATGCTGGAAAGACATTGGACAAGTGGTCTCTCATGTTTTCAGGAGTGCTTCTGGTTGTTGTACAATGTAATCATCTGTTGTACACTTCCTCACTTTTCGTCTCTTATTTTTTCTTGAATTAACAGGATACAAAACTTATTTTTCATCATGTCTGACAGGGTTGGGCCTATGAACACTGAACTGAAGCAGCGTAAGAATGCAGTTCATAGAAAGCGTGCTAGACCGACCGAAAATGCCCGACCTAAAGAGGTAAAATCTTTCTGCCGATTTGTGGCAAACTGGTAGTAAAATCATTTTGGATCTTTATGGGAATGGAAGTAAGGCTGAATCTGGTTATTCCTTGACTCACATGATAGATATGATTGGTGCAGTGTCCATCTAATTTCAGGCTATTTCTGGGCCTTTTATTCATAGCCATAGCATGTATTTAAGATATTGTATGCATAAACTGTCTATCGCTAGAGCATGCTGCTTGCCTATTTTACTCTAATTTCTTGCCCTGTTCTTCATAGGGGGAGCAAGTAATAGAAATTGTGAAGTAAAGCACCAAACTTAGACAGTTGTCTTTTTTTCTAAGTAGCTTTGTTTGGAAAATTTTCCCTCAGGTAATGAGGCTATGTGCTGATATTTGAAACTGACTTTTTGTTTTTTTGTTTTGTTTTTGTTTTGCAGCTTGATGAAACTACTAATAGGGAAAAAACGGATACTGATAAGAATATGGCCACTATGTTTGATATTCTGAGGAGAAACCGCAAGGTCAAGCTTGAAAATCTAATATTAAATAGGAACTCCTTTGCACAGACTGTGGAAAATTTATTTGCTCTATCTTTTCTGATAAAAGATGGACGTGCTGAGATATCAGTGGATGAAGCTGGTTGTCATTTAGTTTGTAAGTATCTTTTTGCACGCATATGTAGTAGATCCTTCTTATTTTCTTAATCTTTTTCCCCATCTCTTCTCTTTTTAATTTCTAGCTTGAATCACTACTTTCAGCCCCAAGGAATGCTCCTAGTGCCAATGCAATTCTATCTGGGGAGGCCACTTACAGCCATTTTATATTCAGATTTGACTTTAGAGACTGGAAGGTACTTGAGTAATGCAGGATGTTTTTCTTTTGGCCACTTGAAATGTCTCTCATTATTCATTCTCTCACCATTGGGACATTGACAACTGAGTCTCTGGACCTATATATTCAATCTTTGCAAACCATCAATCAAGTTGATCGTGGTATTTTAACTTGAAAGTTTTGTTTTGAGGCCTTCCAGTGTCACACATTCATAGTGGTTAAATGGCGAGAGATAAAATTAGTAACCCTGGTTGATCATCGAGAATCAAGTTACAAATAAAAAGCACTTTCTGTTTTGTATGCCTCTAGATTATATTGTCTGTATGCACATTAAAATTTAGGAAGTCTTCCATCTTTGCATTGTCTAGTGTTATCACCATAGTTCAATATCTTACAAATTCCTGGATAATGTCAATTTGCAGTTAATGTTAACTTCTGTTGTTGCCGGAGAGGAACTAATGCCACATAGAATTGAGGTGAACGAAGCAAGTAATGCTCAACCAGATTCAGAGTCTGAAGGAGCTCAAGCAGCACTGCCTACAACACCTATAAGGAAATTGTGCAGGAACCGAGGTTTGGTTATGCAGGAGCAGGCTGTAGTTGAAGATTCTCCTGAAAGTGACGATACAGCTGCTGCTAGGGCTGCTGCGATTCGCAAAGGAAAGAGAAAACTACGGTGAAATAGTCACGAAGCTCAGATCCTGGTTTAGCTGGACTTATTGATGTCACTTCCTTCTGCCTGATGAGAGGTGGCTAACGTGGGTAAAACATGGAAGTCTAGAATTAATGCTTGACCGGGTCAGCTCACCAAAAAATTCCAATTAACTAAAGCGCAAGCCAACCTTTTATTAAAATGGCATTCTGCTTGTTTTGGCCAGATGCCAGCTTTAGAGAGGATAAAACTGCGATTGTAATTTGAGAAATTCTAATTTTAGTCTAGTTCTGCACCAAATTTGCTAGGCCAATCTCCCCTTGGTCGAAGCATAAACTTAAAGAGGAGCAAGATAACTTTAGTCTGATTATTGTTTGATTTCTACAGCAGATGTATATAATCTGACATAGATATTTCTATCTTTGAACTTCGTTTACCTTTTAGAATGTGATAAAAGCATTAAGGCTGGTGATAATTCGGAACTTCTGCCGCTATAGACTTCTTGTTGAACAAGTGAGACGGCGCTGATTTATTTTTTATGTTTATTTTTAATACTTTTGGAGTGAAAATTATCCCCCTTAGGTCTTGTTTAGATTATCCTGACCGGCAGTATTTGTTGCATCTAAATTAGATTCCGAAAATAGTTGTCCAATGATGATATTTATTAGTGCAAGATGTGACGCCGAGCCGTAGAGTGCACTTTTTTCTATAACTAGTTGTAAGAACCAGGCAATGTAAACTAATCTATTCGCCAAAAGTAAGCCATCTGATTATTTCTTTAGATCTAATAACAGCCAAGTACAAATGTAGTGAAAACGACTTGGTATCTGCAGCAGTCAAGTAGGTGGACAGGCTTGATCATAAAATTGTAGTACAACAATTCCGGTAGTCATAAACTGTTCCTAGAAAAGAAGTATTTTCCCCTGTTGAAACGACATGCTCAATTGACGTTTTCTCTAAGAATACAGGAATTATGAGACATTACAAAACCAACATTTATTTCTTTTAACCAAAATTTTCACTGAAAGTCACTTGATGTCATACTGCTGAACAGTAGCTCTAACTTTTGTTGGATTTTGGAATATCAAGGTCCCGAAATGCTGGGCTATCAACTCCAACTCCCATTGCATTAAGACCATTGTCAACATAAACGACAGCACCGGTGATGGCTGAAGCCAATGGGGATGCCAGAAAAGCTGCAGCATTCCCAACCTCCTCTGTTTCATTTATTTTCAGGGTTAGTAATTAGAAAAAATAAAAAATCGTGCAAGCATTACATCGACACACACAGATTTGGTTGCTTGCTTTCTTTTTTGTTTCACTAGGGAGGTTAGTCATAGTTGCCTTCGCCATAACTTTCCTTTTAGGACTCAATTTACAGGAAATTAAAGAAGTAAAATATTTTTTGGGACTCAATCTAGATTATTTAATAAATCTATACATTCTACTTCCAACTTTGAATTTTCAATGATCTCAATACATACAATTTTTCTCCAACTAGGAAACTTGCATCTCTACCCTTCTGAGTCTCCCCCGTCACTTGAAAAGGACAACAATCACAAAGTATGTATGATGATGTTTGCCACCCAGTAACGAAAACATCATCTTCTAGCGATACTTGAGTTCTTTGGGCAATGTCAGTATTAAGTCATTCTTTATGTAAACTCTAGGATTTTTAAGTCCGACAAATATAGAACAAGGGACTAACTAACTATGATCACTAACTTATTATCCTCACCTACAATAATAATTAATTGCCTTATCTTATCCTTCTCCATGTGTAAATTTGTTTTTCTACAGCCCTGTGTGAATGGAGGCCTATCAAATGTAAAAGCAAAATATACAATGTTTGAGTCTCTTGTTCATAAACTGAAAGATCAGCCCACCAAACCAGTTATCTCATAATTTTCAGTGAGAAGTTAGAGGAAGTACCTGAAAACTTCACAGAGCACATAGAGTCTATATTTTAAGCTGAGTGGTGTCAATTGACCCCACTCTGCTATATGAGGTTCTACTTGGGGTGGATAACATTGGGGGTGGGAGTGGGGTTGAGGGCATTTGCATTCTGATTATTTTTTGTTAATTTATGATTATCCTCTCTCTGTTTCTCAAGGGCTGGTCGACACCATATCCTTTATGAATTAGAGGCCAGGAGTTATTTCAAAGTGGTGGCAACTTGTGCAATCATGGTTCATGGTACCAATAACAAGACCGAAGTGAAGTTTCTAAAGCTTCAATGGATAACAAGGGAATAGAATGACAAGATGACTCACCAGCAGTTAGCTCCTTCTGCAAGGGTGCATTCTCCAATGAATAGTCGATCATCATATCAATAAAACCAATAGCTTTTGCAGCACGACTTCTTAACGGGCCTGGAGTATGACAATCAATAATTACGAAATGAATAGATATTAACTCCACCAAGTTAAATTTTATTTGAAGAAAAGAATCTTCCCACCCAAGCATTAAATGAGAAATCCTCAGTAGGTTGGATAGATGGTAGAAAATGGAAGTTCTTATACAATTTAGCATATCCTATAGTTTCACATGCCCTCATCAACGTTATGTAAATTGACAAATACTTCCCTGGTTGTTTTTTCTCAAATCATCTTTAAGTCTTACAAGCTTAGCATACAACATAACTTTGAAGTACCTGCGGATATGGTGTTAACTCTAATGTTGTGTTTTCTTCCAGCTTCAAAAGCTAGCACCTTGACCAAGTGGATATATAACATAAGACATCATGGCAACATAAGAACATGAAAATAAATCCATGAATCAGGGAGGACTCACCCTAGTATCACTTTCCAGAGCAGACTTCGCAGAACTCATACCGCCGCCATATCTGCAACAAAGGGACAAGGTAATCCATAAAAGGCAGGTGAGATCACATTTTGTTCGATAAATTAAAGAGATATGTACCCTGGTATTATTTTCTCTGATGCAATGTATGTCAGAGAAATTGTAGCACCACCTGTCAACAGAGAAGAAGAAATAATAAATAATGCTTCATGGTGGTAGATTAAACCAATTTTCTTTCCTCAGACTCAAACCAAGATGGAAAAAGGTACACCATACCTGGATTCATAATGGGAAGAAAGTTTTTGAGAAGAGAAACAAAGGAATAACTTGATGCAGAGATGGCTGCAAGATAACCATTTCTGGATGTCTCCAGAAGAGGCTTACTAACCTACAAGCAGTATCAAACAATTTAAGAAAAAAGATGATATCAAGACAAGACTACAATGGCAAAAAAAGAGGGCAAAAACTAAGTAAATACCTCTGGACCGTTGGCAAGTGAGTGCACAAGAATATCAATAGTGCCAAAATCCTGTTTCACTGATTCAGCAACTTCCTGCAAGAATACAGATTTTTTCAGCATGCCAACTTGTTAAATGAACTATCTGCACTTGCTGATGAATCAGAAGTAAATTAACTGAAATGTTAGAAATGTTATCAGAATTCAACTCAAGATTCTAGCTTGAAAATATGACATCATTATCCATGAAAAGATAGAAGCTAAAGGGACCTGACCTCAAAGTTTCAAGAGCCATCACAAAAAAAGCATAATGATAGTCATTGAAACCATTTGGTTATATGGATTAATTGGACAAAAATTCAGGTTTGTCAAACTCGTGGCCACTTTCTTTTGGCCTTTCAGGTGAGAAAAAACAATGCAATGCTAATATGCCAGACCCTGCTCAAGCTCTAATGGAAGGATTATGAGAAATCAAAGTAGGGGAAAAAAGATAAAGAAAGAAAGATGGAGAAGTTTAGAAACTAAGACCTTCACAGTCCAATTTGAAGATCCCGAATAGCGTTTGTTTGCTTTGACCTGCATCACAGCACAAATTAATTATTACAAAGAAAAGAAAAATTAGCTTTGGAAATACCCCTATTCTTTTCTTACATCTTCAGGAACATCCTCAGGACAGTCATAAACGGCATCCAATGGGTAGACTTTTGTAATTTCCATCAAAGAACCATCTGGCAACCTACAAATTCAAATTCAAAACTAGTGATCCACAGACAAAACAAAGTAAAAGAAGTACAGTTTGTGGATATAAATGGCTCTCTCCATACACGCGTGATTCATCAAACTTTCCACGCCGTAGGCTTGTCTCGAAGATATTTAGTGCCTGAAAGATACGATTGTCATCAGGAAAAGAACATATGACGATTGTTAAATTGTTACTCATACAGAGACAAAATATAAAGTTCATAATACATACAGGCACCCATGTACCGACGAGAATTTCAGCACCTGCAGCTGCAAGAGATTTTGCTATTGCCCATCCATAACCATTATCATCAGCTACACCAGCAATAAATGCCCTCTTCCCTGCATACAGAATAAATTATATCTGTAAAATCCCTGATCATGTTCAGGAAGTTTCCCATTTCTATGTGAATAGCTACAGAATGTCGATCAGCTACAAGCAATAAATTTGTCAATACGCTTGATGGGGACAAAATAAGACTGGAATGTGAGTTGTGAGAACAGATTTTTCTGCATAATTTAGGTAAAATGAGATTGTAATTAACAGTTAAGCAAGTCCAGGATAACTACATCCATAGGCATTACAAAAAGGATAACAGCGAATACATAAAACAGGAGGTCCAACCTCTTAGATCAATGGGCAATCCTGGCAAAGGCTGCTTATCACTTGCTCCTGACATTGCTTTTATAACATGCCTTCCAGATTTTAACGGATTGCAGTCATAGCTTTTGGAAAATGACTGTGTAGCTGGCATGAAAGATAAGCTCCTAAGCTTTGTTTGAGAAAAGCCTTTGGTTTCATTGGGAAAATATGCTATTCTTGATCTGGAAATTCTACGAGATGCAGAAATGCAAGGCTTTGGTGCCACAATTTGTGTGCCAGGAGTTGCAGTTGCAGCCATATCCTTTTGAGATTGAGGATGCTGCTGATGTTTTCAGTGAGAATCACCAGAGGATTAAATATGACAAAAGAATATAGGATAAATAGAAGCAGACAATATAAATAGTAGCAAGATATCTGTTGCTTATTCTGAGATAGACAAAAGCATAAACGTCTTTGTTATTCAATTACAACAAACGAAAGCAAGTTGCAGTTCAGTATTCTTCTTTATTTATCAATTTTCTTTCTTTTCATAAACAGACATAAATGTAGCTTACTACAGCAGCTTCTTGACTAATCAATCCTCACTTATGTATTGGTAAAGCAAAGAACATACAGGTTACTGATATTGTAATCAAATTACGACCATGATTGTAGTCTAAGTGGGGGCAGGGAAAGATAGGAAATTGTTCAAAAAAGTATCTGGTGAAACATGCACCTGTTATTGCCTGCAGAAACTCCAAACAAATGCAATGACCGTCACCAATGCCAAGATCATAATTTTTATAGACTAAATTATATTGGACTCTGCATGTTAAGGCATGCAAATGCATTCCAAAAGAAAAATAGATATTCATGGACTGCAAGCCTGCAATAAATCTGAAAATAAGTGCCTAAAACCAGTTTCACAATATAAACCCTTCATTGCATCTTCTTTCTCAATCAACCGTCAACTCAAGCCACATACAGCACCAAATTTATAAAAAAAATAAAATTCACCTCCACATGAACGTGCATGCTTAAATGTGGAAGCTAATAACAAAATTCAAAGAATTACTTTTCAATTCAAGACAGGAAGAAAACTTGATTGCCCATAAAGACCTTGGTCATCAAATTATTTTATTTTTTTTTTAAAAAAAAGAGAGATCCAAGAAATGCAGAGGTATTCTGCCAACAATGATCCAACCTATTCATCCGAACCCACATTCTACAAGCCATGAAATGTCAAACAAGCTCATTTCTAAATGTGATTGAAAACTCACCTTTCTTGAATTGCTTGTTGAGAGAAAGAACAATTTTTTTAAGAACAATGATTTTCTTCTCTTTTTCTGGTCTGGAATGTCTATATTATGAAGAGGGGTGTCGTAAATATGTGTTGAGAAGTGTGGGTTTCGATGAAAACTATGCTGTCGATGTTTGTTAATGAAGTTTTAGACTGTTGGGAAGCTTTGAAAGTGCCGTTCAAGAGAGTGGAAACTGGGAGTTCCTTTTTGGCAGATGCAACGCTCGTTCAATGACAATTTTACCGCTATCTTCAGCTTGTGTTAGGATTGAGCAGCTGTGTGTTATGCCAATTATGCCACAATTAATGTCTTCATTCCATGCTAATTTTTTTTTCCAATTTTTCTCACAGTTGTAAAATTTAGGAATTTTATATTTATGTGAAAAAAGATAGATACAGATCATAATAATTAAAAATATTCGTGCACATAAATTTTTTTTTAGTAAATATGGTTTAATAAAAAAAAATTATTTAAACAAGTGGAAGCTATTTGTTTATTTAAATTTGAAAAAAGATTTGAATGTGTTATTTAAGTTAATTTTAAACTATTTCAAGTTAAAAACACAACAATTATGTTTAATTGTGTTTTAAAAAAAATTATATTTATTGGCAATGATAAATTGGATGAAGTTATTGTACAAATAAAGGTTAGTTAAATGAATACATAGAGATGGCATCTAACAAATTTTAGGACTAGGCTGAGTTATTGAAACTTACTTTTATTTAATGTCAAGATGGTTAGGTGCTCCTTTGTTGCCTTAGCTTAAGTAGAGCTGGCCACCACCAATCAAAGATCGGACGTGTTAGGTGACGACGACCTCGTATAACTTTGGTCCAAAGAAGTCAATTTTTTTTTTTATACCCAAATTTCTGGCTTACACCAATCAGTATTGGATCTACTAACCACCTGCCAAAATACCTACAAAGATGTAAATCGTGAGATATGCTTCAAATAGATCACAAATTCCCCTTATTACTGTACGTTTTTGCGTACAAGAAGCCGTCTGATTATAAGGCATTATGTTAAACATTTAATTTCTAAACTCGATACCTAACAACAATTCCACCTTTTCTCAAGGTTAGAGCCCATGATCCTCTTCCGAATCATATTGTCCACCCGATAAACCCTTTGTGTATACTGGTATGTATTTCACTATACAATCACGCACACCTATATATTTATATGTGAATATATTGTGAGATGTATACTTTGTGTACACTACTTAATATAGCATGTAATGGACTGCTTGAAAGTCATAAAAAACTCTGGAGATTGTGGGAAAAAAGTCAATATTTTGAATAGGTGGAGTAATATTTTAAAAAAACATGACATATTTTGTTTGTTATATGATAATTGCAAAGCATTGTAAGTGTTGGAAAACATGTACCATAAATCAAATTTGTTACTTACAAAAGACAACATGGCTAAGTGTAGAACCATTTTTTTTTTTTTTTTGAATGAAGTATTGACAACCCTTCATGGCACTAAACAAGTCTTGGTGAAAGAATTTATTAAACCTACAACATAGAAACTTTTGTAATTAAAATTAAAAAGAAAGTAGGCCTTTAGTTTGGGTTACACCAGCCAGGCCCAGGCTATCATAAGCCCATTAACAGGTGCACGTGGACTAGTAGATCTCATCATCAGAGAGAGCACGTGACATCCCAAGCGGCTTTCGATTTTTCCTCACCAGAAAAATCGCGCGCGGAATCCAAAAAACTTCTTAACTGTATTTAATGTAAAAGAAAATCCATTGAAAAAAATCATTGTGCCCAACTCTTACATCAATATTCTCTCAGCTTCTCCATTGTTTTACTCTCTTTTTTTCTCTCTCGCTTCGAGAAAAACCCTAGCTATATTTTGGAATTTGAGTTTTCTTTTACTATTATTTCTTCAATTTTCCATCGTTCACCGAATTCTGCCTTTCCCACCCGTTTCTGGTGGTGTTAGAATCGATTTTTTTGGTTGGATTTTCTTTTGTTTGATTCGAACTTCGATCTGTGAGCTTCGGAGCTATGGACACTCGCAAGAGAGGCAGAGCTGAATTCGGTCTGAATGCTAATGGCGGTTTTAAGAAATCTAAGCCAGGTTTACTTTTTATGAATTTTAATATTATAAGCGTAGTTGTATTGAATTTGTGCTTGTGACGTTGTTTCTGTATTTTATTCACTTTGATATTTTTAATTTACTTGCATCGATTTATATGTGAGGTTGGATCAATTTCTTTTTGTTTTTATTAATTTTTTGGAATTTTCGTATTATGCTTATAACAGCTAGGAATGCATTCGTAGTGAATTTGATTTTGCAGAAGTCGAGATCTTGTTTGTTTATTGATGTATTTTTGTTAAGCTTTTTTATGGAAGTGGCCACGAAAACATTAAAACGTTGAAGATTGTTAGCCCCCACAAAATAAGTTTAGTTTTTTATTGGGTTTGCTGGAAAAAAACGTTAAATTATTTCATTATTTTTACTACTTATTCAGTTAAGAGAAAATTGTATTTTTATCTGTTCACTTTCTTAAAGGGATAATTTTGTCAACAATCTGTCAAGATAAGAATTGGCATGATTTGTATTGTGGATTGCATTTTCTTTCTAATAGCTGTCAAACTTTTGCAATGAATAATGTTTGAGTTTCTTTAAAAAAATTATGCTGTCGGTAAGTAAACATGATATTTCCTAGAAACTTATATTAAATAATGGTAAGAATCAACGAAAAGTTTAACTGAAAAAAGTAATTAATGTTTTGCAACAGAAATGGACTCCTTATCAAGTGGTATAGGAAGCAAATCGAAGCCATGCACGAAGTTTTTCAGGTTCAAATCTCAACCTACCCAATATAAAATTTGAAATTTAAATGTCATTGACATGCTAATGGTAATGAAAGTTTCTACTATTTTTATGCACATATATAGTTTTTTTAATGGACACTAAGGGGTTACTTATGGATGCGGCAGGAGAGATGTAATATTACAAGTTCTTTGAAATCTTTAATTTATTTTTGGATTCTAGTAACTATTCATCATCAGTTTACAGTAAGATTGACATTTTCTAGATTTAATGCTCCTGGAGGAGTAAGATCACCTTAAAATTTTACAGCCATTAAGTCTCAATAAGCACTGTTGTTTTTTAACCTTGATAAATGTCAACTTTTGGTATGACCCATTCATCTTTGTAGGAATTCTTTGAAGTCTACATATTTTTTTTTTTGATAGCGCTAATTAGGATCTTATTAGTTATCATAGCTGTATAGTGCATCTAGAATGTGAGTAATTAATCCATCAGTCATCGCCTTAAGAACATGCTATTTATATAAGTATATGCTATCAGCCTTTCACGATCTATTATTGTGTCATCTCAAATTTTTACCCAACTGTGCTTATTTGACCCTACTACTGTTTGCTTGGTATGTTTACGGGTTGTATCTCTTTTTCTATGTGTTTAAAGGTAGATAGGAGTTCTGCAAACTGTTCCTCAGTTTTGGTTTACCAGTCAGACAACAGAACAAAATAGAAATTATAAATATTAACTATTTCGGTTAACAGTTCTTTACTCACAATTTGGGAGGAGTTCTGGTCAATAACTTCTTGTGCTTGTTTCTTCCTACTTTCTTCTCGTCTCAAACTAACATAAGCTGTCATAATGCAATGCACTTATGTCTTGGAGAGATTTGAAGAGAAAAAGAAGGGAAAAGAGCTTTTTAAGAAATGAGTTAGGTGGAAAAATGGAGTACAGATAGCCTTGCCTGCAAGATGGTGGGATATATAACATGGGAAGAGAGATTTTTTTTTTAGTGGAACCATGCTCTTACACCAAGTAGCAAAAGTATCAGCTTCTTGTAACTATATGATTTTTCCTGTCTTTGTTATGTTGTATCCTCTGAAACAAAAAACAAAATATTTGTTGTAATTTTCTTTTGTTTTTAAGGAGAATCTTTTTGCTTATTCAAAATCAATCAATATAATTCAAATATGATAAGCTTGAAGTAACGATTCCAGTATTTCAAAATTGCGTGATGGAAACTTACCAATTTATTTGAGTCTTAAGGAAAATTGTAATAATGGTTTGCATAATATTCACCTGCTGCAGAAGACTTGGTGGGAGCTGCAGCGTTCATAAGTTTTCCCTGTTTTTCTTGTCTATATTTGAACCATTTCGTCTACCTATGGAAGGTTGTATCAAATAAATAGTGTATAGCTTGTTTCTGTAGATGGCTGGGAGGTGTTTTCTTGATATATTGGTAAAAGTACACTACCTAGGCTGATCAAGTCTGATTGCTAAAGCTCCTTTTTCCCCGAGTATATGCACCATAGGGTTCTTCTGCCCTAAAATTTAGGAAAATCTTTCTGATTGATGTGCTGCACTAAAATTTGTGCAGCAGATTTGTGATTTACATTTCCCATTTTTCTCCAGCATGGCTGGTTGTCCATTTGGTGAGAATTGCCACTTCCTTCACTATGTTCCTGGTGGCTATAATGCTGTGGCCCAGATGATGAATCTTGCCCCTGCTCCTGCCACCAGAACAGCAGCAGGGCCGCTGCCAATCCAGAATGGTTCAGCTCCAGCTGCTGTCAAAACCAAACTATGCAACAAATATGGCACTGCAGAAGGCTGCAAATTCAATGACAAATGCCACTTTGCTCATGGAGAGAGGGAGCTTGGCAAACCTATCGTACAATCTCAGGAGGATCCTCGTGCTATTGGAGCTATTCTTGGCCGCTTTGGTGCTCGAGCAGAGCCACCTGTACCAGGACTTGCGGACAGTTATGGTGCCTCAGCCACTGCCAAGATCAGTGTGGATGCTTCCCTAGCTGGTGCCATCATTGGGAAAGGTGGAGTGAATTCCAAACAAATCTGCAGGCAAACAGGAGCCAAGCTATCCATTCGAGAGCATGAGACAGATGCGAATCTTAGAAACATTGAGCTTGAGGGTTCTTTTGAGCAAATTAAGCAAGCAAGTGCAATGGTGAGAGAGCTCATTGTTAGTATTGGTTCTGCTAGTGTCCCAGGGAAAGCACTGGGAGGCGCTGGCAGTCCTGCTGCCCCAGGAAGCAACTTCAAGACCAAGCTTTGTGAAAACTTTTCCAAAGGCTCGTGCACCTTTGGAGATAGGTGCCATTTTGCCCATGGGGCAGCTGAGCTACGCAAAACAGGGTTATGAGTAATCCACTTCGAGGGAATGCCACTGTGCTGTTTTGTGTGGTTCCAGTCCGGATATTAGGCTATGCGATTTAGGAAGGTTTGGGGATGAATATTTCTGTAGAATCTCAAGTCACCTATTGATAATTTTTTAGACCAGTTAATTCTCAGTTGAAAATTTTCTTCTGTGCTAACGCAGGATGATATAACTCGCTTATATTTCCACTTTTCATTGTCCTTTTTCATGTTTGATTATTTTCTTTTCAGTTCTGTCTTTTGTCCGGAATAGAATTAGTGTTTGTTGTGTTTTTTGATGGCTGGAAAATGAGGAAAAGAAATGTTCGATAGAAATTGAAGTAGGTTATGTTTGGTTTCATCTTCTCATAATGTTTCTACGGTTTCAGACACCAGAAAGGTGGAAAGTCAGAATTGCTTTCACCTTTTCAGCCACCGAAAACGGTGAAGCTGAATTCGTCTACAAAACTGTCTTCTGCTTTATTTTCAGATCTTAACCCTCTAATTTGAATTTCTTTCCCTAAATTTTTCATTTAGTTCCAAAGAAAATAAATAAAAAAACTATTTCCCGACTTTAGAAAATATAAATAAATAACACTTTTTTCGTTTCAATATTCCACCAAGTAATTTATAGATAGTTTTATCTTCAAATACCACAATTTGAAATGACCTTCAATTTTTTGAGAGAAAAAAAAAAAAAACAGAATATATAATAATAATTTTATTCCCAATCTGAGAAATATAAAACTAACTGCATTACAGCACCAAATACAAGGTCACTCATGCCCCGACCTGCTTACCTTAATAAAACACACCTAAATGCGCACACATTTTAATAAAACAAGACAACAAACGCACTACTACTAGTCTAACATAAGCCCTGTTTCTCATAACAAGGCTATGTCCTACTTATTTCATACAAATTAAATTTTTCCCTAACCATTATAACCACCACCAGTGCCATACCCCTGGTTAGTACCACCCCCCACATGCGTGTTATGCGCGGTGGTCGGCCGCCCAGTGCCAGTGGCCGTGCCGATAGGGTGAGACTTGATTATCCCCTCAGTCACCTGCCCTGTGGGCTCCCCAGTACCGTGCCCTGGCAGTGCCGACATCTGGTGGCCGCCGGTGGGCTGTCCAGTCACCCCCGTAGCGGTGTAGGAGTACGAGCCGCCGGTGCGGCTTGCCTGCCTGGCGGCGGCATTCTGCTCGCGGGCCTCCTGCTTGTTGAGTTCGGCATGGTGGACCCTCTCTTCCTTTCTTTCAGTTGCCATCTCTTTTTCTGTGGGATTGTGGGCAGTCATTCTCTCCACCTGTACAAAAAAAATGAACTAGATGAAATGCTTGCAATATACATAATCAATGGCTTACAAGGTTTTGATAGTCTGACAACGCAGAAAAACAAAAGACTGATCTTCATATCAAGAAAAGAGGGGGGAAAAAAAAACCAGGAAACCTTTTCTTGAGCGGTGGCCTTGGTTTTTTCCATGCCTGATTTAGCCGAGGCGGCAACATTTGCAGCAGTTTCCTTGATCGATTGCATTTTCAGACCTCCTGATCTTTTTATCACACTTTTTCTTCTGAAAATTTACTAAAGGGAACAAAGTTGAAACGGATTAGAGATGTATGAGTAGAATAGCAGGCAGGAGAATAAACCAAGATTAAATAGATTTTGGAGCCGCATGGAAATGGTGGCACGTTGAAGATGAAGGACACGTGCGTTTCTAACATGAGCTAGTTTTGTGGGGGTTTGAGACACGTGTTCGCAGGTTTCGCATGTGTTTCGGGTTGTGCGTGGAGAAACGACCTGGTTAGTTATAAGATTTAGATTGAATTTTTTTGCGGTTAGTCCGTAAATTAAGACGAGTGAGAATCGGAAATTATTTAAGCATGAAAAATTATGAGAAAAAAAAAAAGGTGAAAAGAATGATATGTGTATTTTGAAGTTGAAAGTAGCTTTTGAATAGTATGTCCGATTAAAAAGGGCTTATAATATATTTATTGGCATTTTTACGCGGTGAAATTTTTGGATCGATTGGTGCAATTCATTCATTTTTATTGAATTAAGGAGGTCAACAATGAATCTTCACCTTTTAAACAGAAATAGGCTTTCAAGACTACAAGGAAAAACAATGATAAAATATTATGTGATAATATAAAATAAATTTCTAATTAAATGACATGAGTTTTTGTATTACCACATTAATGATTTTTAGATGTTTACTGGTGATGAAAATTGTATTAAGTTATCAATATTTATAATTAATAATATATGTATAGTGATATTCTAGTAACAATAATAATTTTGTCAAAAATAGACTCAAAACTAGTGTCAACAAGAATTGTCATTGTTGGTAAGACATGGATAATGATAATTTAATGGTGATAAAATTCTTGTCACAATTAATGAAATTATCTCTATAACTTGTGAGAAAATTTTTGTTGTAGTTATATATGTCACTAATGATTAATAGTTACAAACGTTATATAGATTTATTTCAATTAGTAATAGTGATAATTTAAATACTAATTCTTATTGTTATTAAATTTGCAGGAGCCATCATCATTGTAAATCAATAACTCTAATCATTAGATACATATAGTGTTTATTTTTTTTTATATTATCGCTTTACATTTTATCACTCATTTTTTTTTCTTGTAGTAAACACCTAATCTACTGTATAATACATTTTTATTGAGTTGCACATTTCTAATTTAATAATTAGTCAAAGAATATTATTACATTTGTTTTTTAAGTAAATCAGTTACGTATATTATTACTTAAATGATACCAATCAATAAATCAAGCTTCAACAATTATTAATAATTATAATAATTGCTATTAAAATCGTATTTTATTTAGACTCAAATCCAAGACATTGTTGTAGCCGTAAACGTCTTGGCCAAAGCGAAAAGTGTTGAAGCCAAGAAAGCTGTCAAAGTTATATACGCATAGCACAGTGAAATACAATTAAGTAAAACTATATTCATTCAAGTAAAAGCCATGTCTATGCATCTATTACATAGTTTTTTCAAACCTTTTGGACCACAATTGTAATAGAACCTAAATTTATTGCAAACCTTTTGGACCACAATTGTAATAGAACCTAAATTTATTGCATTCATGATTTCTATATTCACAGTTTTAGTACCGAAACTGATTTTTAGTTTCCACTTTCCAAGGGGAGAGCTTTCGAAAATTTGTATGCAGTGAATTTCACCTGCGAATCTATACCCTAAATCTGTTAGAGGGCATATTTAGTTTGTATAGAAAAAGGGACATCATGAGGTTAGTAACTGATCATTTACGACTACTTCCACCAAAAATACAATATAATACGCAGCGAACTGATTGTTGCGTTGCGTTACACTCATACCTGTAGATACTTTCGAGGTAGGAAAAAAAAATATAGATTACAATATTGAATATTTACAATGTGTAGAGTAAGGGGTGGTGAACTGTTGAAAAGAGTTGGTAGGTGCCGTACAAAAACTACACGACTAATATTTAGTTTGCAGAGACCTTTCTTGTTTTTTACTGAAAATTTGTTCCAATTTGGTGCTTATATGTCAAGATTGTTTGACTTGAGGGATATAGTTAAGTTGGTAGAACTCTACTCCTGTGTTGCAATCTTGAAATTGGGACGTTGTGATTAAGGATTCTGGCATTCTTTCATCAAAGGACACGCAAATATAACATAAACACCATCATAACAACTTTATTTCAATTTTCAGTCGTGCATGTACAACTGTCTGTCAGCAGGCACAAGGACTAAAATAAAAACTGAAACCACAAAGCCTGTGGGAAATTGGGAATCCTCACACCATTATTTTTTGCCTAATCACAGCCACTCTCTAATAATATTGGCTGTAATCAACCAAGCTTTATTTTGCATTACACAACATAAACCATCTTCTAAAAGGTGTTGCCCGACCCATATCCAGTCCTAGCACCCCCAGCAACATTCGGGTCTTCCGGTCGGACACGGTCGGATTCATCTACAGCCGTGCCCCCAGGGTACCCCGACCGGCCGGCCAATCCCTGCGGATAATCTTGTCGGACCTCCCTGTCTGCTCCGTAGCCGCCAGTAGTGGTGCAGTCATGGCCAAAAGTTCCGCCAGCCGACCCCGCCTGCCTAGTGGCGGCCTTGTGGCCGCGTGCGTCCTGCTTCTGGAGCTCCGCCTCGTGGATCCTCTCCTCTTTCTTTTCTGTAGCCATTTCCTTTTGGAGTGGGTCGCGTGTTGTCATCTTCTCAGTCTGTTTAGTTTCATTATTCGCAAAATTAAGTAATGTAAGATTGCACTTGAAATTTACATTTAAATGGGAAGAAATAAGGGAAATTAACCTTCTCTTGCATGGTGGCTTTGGTTTTCTCCATACCAGCCTTTGCTGAAGCTGCTACATTAGCTGCTTTTTCCTTAGCTGACTGCATTTTGATCAAAGATGGAGTATTTTTGGACTACCCTTTTCTATTTTTTCTTCAGAAAACAAGACAGTGGTGTATTAATCCACTTTGAACTTGTAAGAAATAGTTGGGGGTTTGCAAGGGTATAAATGGAGGCTGGACGGAGGGGGTTGGGGGGCTGGCAAATGCATACGTGGCAACCAAATAAGACATTTTTGGTGGGCTTTCGACACGTGTCCAACAGGTGTCAACTGTCAACGACCTGCTGATGATGATGAAGGTTTTTCCATTTCTTTTTCTTCACATAAATAATTAAATAAATTGGTTTTTCAATTTTCATGTGTTTCAAAGAGGAAGGAACATGTACACGAAAAAATGAGCAAGTGTTAACATATCGTTCACTCACTGCATGTAAACCCACAATTGATAGCTTAAATTATGTTAAACAAAACCAAGGAAAATGGAAAATTGAAGAATGGGGCTCTTTTTAAAAACAAAAAATAAAATTAATTTTGAGTGTTTTTTCCGCACTGCGGATGAAAAGTTGGACCAGCTTTTAAACAAAGTTGGGCCATATTTATTTTGTCAGAGTACAGCCCACAAATGTTCCAAGTCAAGCCCAATTACAAGCACACATAACAAAGAAAGAAATTTCTTCCTTCATGCTTTTGGATTTACGATGATTCTTGATTATGGGAACAATGGGTCACTTGCACTCGTTGTTCATCGATGGACGCAGAATTATAAAGATAAAAGGTTTTTTACCATCGACTTCTCCTTGAGCCAATAGTAATGGATACACACCAAGTGTCTTGTACATTCAAAATTGATTTTAATGTGGATTTGAGTTGTCCTAAAACTTTTTCATACTTTTAGTGCATATTTTTATATAGTACTTCGTTGGCACGAAAATACGAAATTTTAGATTATAGTTGAAAATTAATAAATTTTGATGCATTTTTACAATATTATCTTTAAAAATAATGATGTAATGGTACTAGTATCATATTATTATTTTATTAAAATATAATTTTGAAAATTTAGAAGTCATCTTAGGAAATAAATTCTTATTTTATATTGTTCCGAAAAGAAAATGTGAGCAATAAAATATTCACAACACTCAACCACATTCAAAAAAAAAATATTAAAATTTATTTTCTTCTAGAAAACAGAAAATGAAATAAACCCTAAGGTCTTGTTTGCTCTGATGGATTAGGCTGGATTAGTTAAATAAACCAACTTGATCCATTATTTACTTTTGCGGATGAGACATAGGATATCATTTGGTCCTGTGATATTTTGAATTTGAAGGTTGATTATAATCCAACTCTAAGGTCTGACCCAATTTTCATACCCCTGGCCAAATTTTTGTTTTATCTTTGAAATTAAAATATAAAATTACAATTTCTATCCTCGTCTCTCCCATTTAATCTTCTTCTTTATAGTATTTCACCGTCTGTTATCTTCTCATGGATTCCGATGAAGACAACAGCAATAGCCAAACAAATTATAATTAGAGGGTATGTATTATGGATGCTTAATTCCCAATCTTTGTACTTGAAGTTCTTTTATTTGTAGCTCTTATTTTTTTGGGATGAAATTGGTGGTTCTTTAAACTAGGTTTTGCACTTCTCCCCGGTTGTTGTGGCTCATCCTCTCATGGCTTCCCATGAAGGCAACAACAATAACCAAAAAATAGTGCTGCAACATAAGTTGATTTTTGCTCTTTTTTTTTTCTTATCTAAAGTTATTTGACTTTCTATTTTGTAAATATTTTCATTAATTTTCAGCATGGTTTCATCTTCGTCAATCGTTAAGCCATTCTTGGCAATTCCACTTTATATTTTTTCTGTTGTTTTTCAACCAATACGCAGTCCAAAAATATCTTTTGATTTGCTCAAATATATATTGGATTAATTCATGGTGGTGGTGGTTAGGATGACTGTGGGGAAGGAAAGGGAAGAGGACGAAGAAAAAAGGATAGAAGACGAAGAAGTAGAAAAAAAAAAATTAGTTAATATTACGGATATTTTGGTTATAATATTTTACTTACTCATTTATTTTATTAAGTATATATTTATTTATATTTGATACAAGTATATCATTCTTATAATTCAAAAAAATATACATAATATTTATTAAAAAATTAATTTATATTCAACTACTAATTATATTTTTTATCAATTATTTTATTTATATCCCAACTAAAAAAATCAATCGATTATTTATTAGTTGTAGTAATAGCTATGACTATAACTGTTCCGTCAGTCATAACAACACTAATTGCGACATCGCCCGAAACCAGTATTAAAACTAGTTGTAACTCTCCTACACGTCTATAGTTGTAATAAATAGGAGTTTGCCAAATTTCTCATCTAGGCACAAGCAGTGTGATACATATATAAAAAATAAAATAAAATATAAATTTAATATAAATTTATAAACTAAGAGAGTATTTAGATGAACTTATAAGTCTTTAACACATACACGAGAACTTATAAGACATATTAAAATATTTGGTGAAATTTTTAAAAGAGGAAGTCGTAAACTCCCAAAATAAGATATTAAATTTTTATAATTTTTTTTTAAAAAAAAGTAAGAAGTTCTTAATTTGTTTTTAAAATATTAAAAAATTCTTTTAATTTTGTCCATACTAAATACACATTGTGATTATTAATGTTTTATAAATTTTATGATTTTATTTAATTCAATAGCTTTTTTAGAACAAGATGTAGCATCTAATAAACTCAAAAAATATCTTATAATATGATCTTATAAGATTTTTTAAATAAACTTAAACAAAGTCAACTTTATAATATTTTGTGGTTATACACCAAATTCGTAATTATCCCAAAAGATATTTTAATGCAATAATTATTGTTAATTTTGTTAGTTATAAATTAATAATACCTCTACTAGGGCTGCTTAGATCAAGGCCTATGATAAATCTTCTACTCGTATCCTAGCTCAACCAAAATGTGCACGTCTCTTTGCATGTGTGGTTTTCAATCACAATCTAATGGCTCGATCTTTGAAATACTATGTTTAATAAATAATACATCTACTATATAAATAATTATTAAGTGTTATATACTTTTAAAAAATAAAATATTTATCAATCGTTTAACTATATGATGAATAATATACGGGGTATATCATCTCATATACCTTCATATCCTGTTATACCTTTAAGTCATAATTACAAGCAGTGTTTTCATAATTCAATCGGTGATCAAATTGATTTAGTTAATAGTTAGCGGTTCAATCAGTCGAACCGATTCAATCACCGGTCGAACTGATTTAATGAGAATTGATTATATTTTTTTATTTTTTATGTAAAATGATAATATAATATATTAGTTGTTATGTAATATATTTTAAATATAAAAATAAAAAATATATAATAAAATACAAAATTCAAATAATTACATAAATATAACAAAATATTAAATTTAAATTTTTAAAAATTAAAAAAAAAATAAAATAAAACCAATTAAACCGATTTTGATCGATTCTGGTTGATTTTAACCGATTTGATCAGTTTTAACTGGTCAAACTAGTCAAATGGTTTAATGTGCCTAATTAAATTGAACCGATCTCTTGTTCTCAATTAGATCGATTGAACCGAACTTTTTGTTTTGATTTTGAAAATATTGATTAGCATCCAGTGACCAATTAAATATACAAATACATATATTGCTTGCTACATTGAACATAGTACTAAAGATAAAACATGCATATGTGTAGATATCGATTATTTGACGGTAAAATCAAATGTATTATATTTACATTTAATCTATTCAAGATTGGTAGACGCCCTAAAAAAAATTTTGCGGTCACGATTGGACTTAAAAGAAACAAAAATCAAATTCCAAGAAAGTGCAATTAAATTGGACCTGGGATCAATTTGCTGATATTTATACAGCGCAACTTGACTAAGATCTTTTTCCTGACATGTTTGGTTTATGATTTTCTGTCAGCAACAACAAACTTTTGGAATGCCATTTGAATGATCCCAAGAAAATTGCAAAATCTAGTCATCCCAATTGGTGCAAGATTTTTTTGGACTGTAACTTGGCCAGCTTTGAACCGTCGAAAATCAATAGGGGCTACGGTTGCCAATTTGATAAGGTACCTAGGGATGACAATGACCTGAGGAGAGATTTGGTACTTTCTTTATTATTATTATTAATTTTTTTTTTTTTGTGGGTAGTTAGGACAATATTGGATTAATTAAATGCGTTGAAGGGCAGATCACGTGTGTGTGTTTTAAAAATTTGATGGATTTTGATTGAATTTTTTTTTTTTATTGTCGTTGTATTTATATCATTGCTTTTAATTAAAGTAATTTTAATTTTTGAATATGTGTATTTATGAAGACGGCATTTAAAATAATTTTTGATTTTTATTACCGTTTTATATAATAAGTACTTATAGCAAAAGGGCTGAGTATAATTGCTATGCTCGAACTAGGTGAACTTAAGGTATAGGCTCAATCTCTATTTGAAAATTAATTTATTAGGTTCAAATTCAACTTTGTACATGAATAATCAAATGGAATTTGTATATATATTAAGTTATTTGATTACCCTATTTAACGAAAAGAACCAAGCTCAATACCAATTTTATCAGATTTTTTTTTCAGTTAGAGTTCCATAAATTATTAATTCCAACGAAATATTATCCAATCCAAGCCAACCCAAAATACTTGAAAGCACTATGTATACTCATAGTTAGTGTTTTTATAATTATTACATCGATTTTGGCGTCGATTAATGGTTCGGACCAATTCAACTATCGATCTATTAAAAATTAATAATATTATTAAATTATATTATGTAAAATGTAATATAATAAATTAATTATTATGTACTAAAAAAAATAAAAAATAAACAAATAAAAAATATATTTAACAAAATGTAAAATTCAAATAATCATGTATATATAATCAAATACTAAATTTAAAATTTTTTATAAAAAAATAAAAAAATATTTGGATCGATTCAAAATAATTTTTTATTTTTTCCGGCCAACTCCATCGGTTCAACTTGATTTTTGATTTTTTGTTGCCAACTTCATTGATTTTTGATTAAATTGATCGATCGGATCCAATTATAAAATCACTGCTACGAGTTTAAACCCACAATTTTTGACAAAACAAAAAATAGATATCTTTCTTCTCATTTTGATTTGAAACCAATATGATAAAAGAAAAGCTTAAAAATTTTAGGAGTAAGCAAGCACTTGATGCTCACAGAAATTTTGGGTACCGTTTGAAAAAGTAGGTGTTGGTCATAATTGTGCTACAGCTCAAGTTTTGTGTTGCTGAAAATATCTGAATCTAACCGCATTTGATTAGTCAATAATTCTGATCAACTTTGTATTTGAATTCAATTAAAAATCTTAACATTTTAGCTGATTTGGTACAAAATTATAAATACTAATATACAAATAATTTATTGATGACAATTTTAGTATTTAAACTGACTAGAACATGACTTTTTTTTTTGCATATAATTCATTATCATTCATAATTCATACAAGAATATTAATTGTTGACCACTTAAAACTAAAATTTGTATCCCTTTTTTTTTGAGTAAATTAATATTATATATATTGTCAAATAAAAAACATCACTCATATAAATTGATTAATAATTAACTATCAACAATTAATTTTTGATAACTATAAATATTTTATAATTAACTGATAACTTAATAAATAAATAATTAGGACCGGAACTGAAGAATTCTTAATCATAAAATTTTATAACTTCAGTTATGCCGAACCATACAATTGGACCCAAAACCTAATTTGCAAGTAAATTTGTACTTAAATTCTAATTAAATAATCAATTTTGTACTTGAATTCGAATTTTCAAATAACTTTTTTTATAATCAATTTAAATTGAATCAACTGCCAACTAAAAAACTATCCGACTAGTCAAAATTGTTTCGCTCAAAAATACTAATTACCAGACAACTAATATCAGGGGCGTGGGTCCGGACAAAGAGGGAGGTAGCAGGCATTGGTATGGCGTGAGGTGGGGCCCGCCCTTTTGGGAGAGAGGGAAAACGAAAAAGCTTAAATAGCGAGCGATGCTCATTGCTTTGGCACCCCGTGAATAGGGCTATAACTCTTGTGCCGGCTACTCAACGCCCCACCAAAAACACCCGTCTTTCTTTTCCTGAGTGAGTGAAGAGAAGGAAAGAGAAAAAACAGCAAATTTTCCTCTCAGGTACTCTTTTTTTTTATGGGTTTGTTTTGTAATGTGCTTGAAATTGTGATTGGGAATATGGTTTTCTTGGTTGGCAGAAAAATGTGATTAGATCTTGATGTGGGTTGGGTTGTTAATGGCTTAATTTTGTGAAATTTTATTTAATTTGTTATGCATGTGAGTTAGAATAAGCTATGGGGATTAGGCCTATGAATTTTTGCTGATTAGCAGAACAACGTGAATAGATCTTGATGTGGGTTGAGATGGTTCTTTTTTTTTTTTTTTTGTTTAATGGGTGTGATTATTTGAAATTTGTGCATGTGTTTATCCGATAGTGCTTGAAGAAAAACTGATCTGATGCTTTTACATGCAAAAGCAGAAAGGATTCGATTGAAGGTTTTTGTTTGGTTTTTTCTCCATGAATTTTGGAATCTGACCTTGTTTTTTCTTTTTTCTTTTTTCTTTTTTAAAGTTTATGTTGTTTGCTTTTTGGATCTAAAGTTTGTGTCTTGGATGATCTCAAGCACTGATTTTTCACTGGGGTTCTGCAGTTTCTTTCCGTCTGTACTTTGTCATAGCCATGGAGAAGAGTTCTTTTGATTTTAACTTTTATTATTTCTTTTTTTTTTCTGGTTGAGTAGATGAAACGTCATATGGTTTGCAAAAATATCTGAGATATTTTCCACTTCAGTTACAGAAAAAAATGCTATTCCTGTCTGTGCCGCTGCTGTGGCATCCCATGCAGAATCTATATTTTAATCTTTTTGGTCTGATTTGCCTTAATGTGTTTCTAGGAGATCCGGATTTTCTCAAGATTCTCATCTGTTTTTCAGAATTTACTATATATCTAATTTTTTACTATGTGGATATTAATGGATGCAAAGGCAAATAATATGCTGAGAAATCTTTTTAATTCGTTTGCATATGAAGTGTTTTGGTCGAGCTGTGGTCTAGTCTCTGCCCTTTTAAGTTACAGCCTCATGAATGCCTGTCCGTATTTTTAGGCCTCCATGTGCTTCGGGGTCGTCTTTTGCTAGGCTCCAAAGGTTATTTTATAGTCAGTCTGCATTTGCTAAAGTAGTTTTGTGATTTCTGGAGTAGTGCAATTCTGCAATTATAGAAAGTGGCCTGTTCACTTGAGTTTTAATATGATATATTATTTAATTCTAAAATAGTGGCCTTGCAATTTGCATTTAACAGTTTGTCCATAAAGAAATGGCGGACAGAATTAAACGCTGTGAATGTTTGTTTGGTAGTTGGAAGGATTTTATTTGAGCCTCAAACTTATCACATGCTTGGTGACGGATCGGACAAGAGTTTGGTGACTTTTTTGCCTTTTCTGAAAATCATGGGGCAGGCCCAAACAGTTTGCCTTTGGTGTTGTCGTTTTTCCAGATCATGTGGTCCATCCCAATTCAATACTATTTACTTAGGTTCAGCATATTTTTATATTGGATTTATAGTCTTAGTAATGGTTTGAGAGATCTGTTGTGTATGTTTTATGATATTTAAGTAATATACTCTTTAATAATCTGTAATTTCTATAATTGGCCAACTTGATTTGTCCTTAATGTGGTTTTTGTAGCAAAAGAGTCAGATTTTTTAAAGGAATGACTGTTTGGTGTGATTGCTAATAGTTTTGTTTTTTTGTTTTTTGTTTTTCTTATTTTTTGGTTCAGAAGAACGAATGTTTGGTGTGATTGCTAATATTGTTTTTAACTGGAAGTGGGTAGCTAATGACAGATTCAATGCTTCCCTTGAATCAGAAGCTAGTCAGCAAAGAAATTCATTGCATTCTGATGTTTAATTTCTGTGCCATATATCATTAAATTAAAAGTTCTTTTCTCTGAGAATTTAGGGGATGTTGTGTTCCAGCCTTCTTAGTGGTCAATCATGAAACTCAAAGACGGCTGTAAAATTAATAGCTTTCTCTCTTGTATTTTATCTTTTTTAATTACTACTAGTAACCTATACTTTAGTTTGTCTTGCACGGCACCGCCCATTTTGGCATGTGATTTAGTATGTCCTTTTTTTTTTTCCTGCTTTATATCACACCAAGACTTTTATACTGATTAAATTGTTTCTATAGTCATATCAAAGGTTTGAAAAATGATGGCCTTCTTTAAATGTGACAGTCCAAAAATGAGCAATTTGAAAAGTATGGTTTTCTTTACAAACGTTGATATGGTTTTCTTTGCAAGACTTTGAATGGTCTATATTCTCATAGATAGACAATTTGGACTCTACATTTATATACACTGCTTGGTGTCTATTAACCTGTTAAGGTGTGTTGGGTGATGCATTGGAGATTGAAAAACTTACGTGACTGATAGGTTTCAGTTTGTTACAAATTCAGCTTGCAAATTGCATTTTCTACCTGTGATTTTTGAAGAGACAAGTTTCCATTTTTTCTTGACCTGTTGCTTTCATTTGATGCTGTATGTTTCCTGTAGACGTTAAATCTCTGATGACCCCCATTTCCTGTATTTTAAGTAACTTACCCATTCTTTCTTTCCTTTGTGCACCCTTTGCAGGTTGTTGAAAGATGGGTGCTGGAGGCCGAATGTCTGTACCTCCTGAGGGTAAGAAGTCAAAATCTGATGTCCTCCCACGAGTTCCACACTCAAAGCCTCCATTTACGCTCGGTGAGATGAAGAAGGCCATCCCACCGCATTGTTTCCAGCGATCTATTCCCCGTTCTTTTTCCTACGTCATATATGACCTTGCAATTTCCTCTCTGTTTTACTATGTTGCCACCAATTATTTCCAACTCCTCCCTCACCCTCTCTCCTACATAGCCTGGCCACTTTACTGGATATGCCAAGGCTGTGTGCTAACTGGTGTTTGGGTCATTGCCCATGAATGTGGCCACCATGCCTTCAGTGACTATCAGTGGCTAGATGACACTGTTGGCCTAATCCTACACTCAGCTCTCCTCGTCCCATACTTCTCATGGAAGTACAGTCACCGTCGCCACCATTCAAATACAGGGTCACTTGAGCGCGATGAAGTGTTTGTACCCAAAGTGAAGTCAGGAATCCATTGGTTTGCCAAGTACATGAACAACCCACTCGGCAGAGTTCTCACACTCCTTGTGCAGTTTACTCTAGGCTGGCCTTTGTATCTGTTGTTCAATGTCTCAGGAAGACATTACGACCGGTTTGCATGCCACTATGACCCTCATAGCCCTATTTATTCAGATCGTGAGCGCCTCCAAATCCTCATCTCCGATGCGGGTGTTCTTGCTGTCACCTATGGGCTTTACCGTCTCGTGGTAGCTAAAGGACTTGGTTGGGTTTTCTGTGTATATGGTGGCCCATTGCTTGTTGTTAATGGATTCCTTGTTTTGATCACATATTTGCAGCACACTCACCCTTCGCTGCCTCACTATGATTCCTCCGAGTGGGATTGGCTCAGGGGAGCTTTGGCCACAGTTGACCGAGATTATGGTATTCTGAACAATGTGTTCCATAACATAACCGATACTCACGTAGCACACCATTTGTTCTCAACCATGCCACACTATCATGCAATGGAGGCCACAAAGGCAATCAAACCAATTCTAGGTAATTATTATCAATTTGATGGAACGCCAGTTTTTAAGGCGGTGTGGAGAGAAGCAAAGGAATGCATTTATGTTGAGCCAGATGAAGGTGACAAGAATAAAGGTGTCTTCTGGTATAATAACAAGCTTTAGATTTTGGTGGAAAGTAGGATTGCCAAAATGCAAGAATGGAAATTCTGGGCTGTTGTTGTAGGAGATTTTGCTTTCATTTCCAGTTAATTTAGATTGTTGTGGTTGCTTTTGTTCTGAAACCTGTCAATTCATGTCAGTTGAATAAGACTCTTTTCAAAACCATCTACGATACAGTGTTTGCCTGGAAATTTCCAACATTCAACATGTAAAACAGCATTTTCTTGCATTTCTTGTAGTTTCTTAGCCAATGTCCTGGTTGTTCATGCTAATTTTTGTTTTTATGATATCATAAATGATCAAATTCTGTTCTAATTTTTCAAATTAAGGAGACACGAGAGAAGTTTAAACTAAGTCGATACGATCAATTTTGGGAATGCATCTTTTGACTGAGAGGTTTGAGAAGAGGTATGTTATGTTGAAGATGATCTACAGGAGTGTGTATTTATTTTGAGTTTGAGAGTAAAACTATAAAACTCAAGTTAACAATAGCCTATTTGTGTGGATCTAGATTCAACTTTTGCTAAATTTGTTTTATAATTTAAAAAGTATTAAAAATTATATTTTTAAAAAATATCTTTTAACTATATATAATAATTTTTTTTAAAAAAAAATTTAATGGATCAAACTTGAAAATAAAAAAACCACAACCTAATTCAAAGCCTGTATATAATATTTAAACCCATGAGTCTAAATTTGGACCCCCATTACCATCCTACTTTAAGAGTACTTAAAAGCAGCAAGATTAGAGGAAGGCAGTGACGGAAGCACAGGGAAGGGGGGTGCCAACCCCTAGTTCCCTAATTTTTGGTCCAAAATTAATAAAATGAGGCCCTATCATCTATTTTGAGCAATAGTTTGGGCCAACTATTATCGAAGTTTTGAATTTTCACTATGCAACGACAATAATCACTCAGTGCTAGTTCCCAAATTTTTGGTCCAAAATTAAAAATGAGGCCTATTCTCTAATTGGACAAATAATTTGGGCCAACTATCGTCCAAATTTTTATTGAGCACACTGCAATGGCAACTATCAAAAACTCTTTTAAATATTCTATTATGTCTTGAAATAGACATGTTATATTAGGATTCAAAACCATTCTTTAATTTCACACATTTATTTTCACAACTCTTATCTTCTCACTCTTAGCAATAAAGACTAAACTACCCCTGCAAATAAAGAAAAATATAAAAAAACCCAAATAAATAAATAAAAAAAGGTAAATTTGACATTAAAATAGCCCATCATCAAATAAAAGGAATATATGGAAATAATCCCAAAAAACAATTAAAATGATAAAAAAACATAAATATTGTAAAGAATATTGATTGAACCATGCACCGCACTTAGCAAAAAGCAGAAAGAATCCAGCTAGATTTGCACCCAATAAACCCCTCTAGAATGGTAATGGGAGCCACGTTGAAACGGTCCACGCCAAAACCTGCGCGCACCACTCCGCCACGTGGCACCATCCCCTCCTCCAAAGGGAGAATAATAATAATAATAATAAAGAAATCAAATAAATGATTCGTGGGGGCTTATGTGGGCCGGCCCAGCCGGCACACGAGGCTCGTGTCTGAGATGACGTCATTTAAGATCCGTATATTGGGCCTGGAAGATGGGCCTTTTGATCTGTACATGGATATCTTCTGACACCCACGTGCAGATCCAACGGCTGTGATACGGCTAAATCTCTTATATAATTCCTTTCATATTCGTGCATGTATGATTTGGATTAGAGTACTTTCAACAAACAAGATTATACTGCCGGCTATATATAAATATACATATATCATGCTCTCCACACTCTCTAATCTTAATAATTTCAATAATATTTTCATATATTTCATGTGTGATAATTAGTATTTATGTTTATGTATTTGATGAGGGTTTGAATGAAAGTTTTGGGTACGAGATATAATAAGATTAATATAATAAGAATTTCTTATTATATCTCGTTTAATTAAGTAAATAAGATATTGTGTGAATTTATTTTTACACTATTCTACTTTGGCTCGACTAATTATTTTTACTTTATACTAAATTCTATTTAAAGGTTTGGCAATCCTTGACACAAACAAATTATTTCTATCCAAATGTGAGTCAAGAAAAAGTAGTTCGAATCGTTCACTTAATTTGATGTTTCATTACGTATTTTATAATACAAATCCATATCAAGTATATAAAATATTTCTTTAAATATATACTTATCGTACATTTATAAAATAAAATAGAAAATTCAAAGTCAATCAAAAATCAGGAAAAAACTAAATAACACAGAACTCTTTTAGAACAAAAGTGCATTTATATGCACTTTTAAAGCTAATTCAAAAAGACAAAAAATAAAAATCTTGATTTTGAAGCTGAATAAAGAGTTTAGAAAATTGTATCTTTGTAAGGTGTTAAAAACACTTGGATTACAGAGATGTTATCAAGCATTTTGTATTCCACTACTCGTATAATTCTTTATTACCGCAAACAAAGTAACGATGCTTGCAATACCAAACACGCGAAAATTAACATTACTAACTAATCCAATTCGCCCAACCTTGAGAAAATCTCATAAAATCGAACTCCATATATATATATATATATATATATATTAAAAAAAACTCAATAAATTTGATCCAAATTGGTACAACTAATTTTTTTTTGCTAGAGATGGCCCTCTATCTATTTCCTTGGCTGGTAATTGGTCGGCCAAATAAAGACACCATTTGCCTTAAAACATGAGAGTCCTACAAATTAACCACCTTCTTCTTCCCAAGGGCAAAAGCCAAACAAGAAACACCAAATTCATATTTAAAAAGAATAATCCAATAAAAATAAAAGAGCAATTAGGAAAATAAATTATTATGTTGATGGTGGATTATGGGGAAATTGATTGTTGGGACAGCACTGATAGCTTCATGAGTCCGGCAATGGAATTTTCACATCAAAGATAAATGCAAACAGACAAACAAAAAATGTTTCTAAATGGAAATATATGTAGCATATAAATTCAAGAATATTTGACAACTCAAAAAACTATTTTCATAAACAGAAATTATTAGACATTGTTATAACTAAGATGATAAGTTCATGTATAATTTTCAAGAACTCATACACACATACATACATATATGCACACCAAACACACACTTATGTGTGTGTATTAGTTTAATTGGGTATCTGGAACCCTTGAAAATGCAAGCCATGACATATTTGGTTTGGATTCCAAACAAGTCATGAAATCACGTAGTTTTATTTTTAATTTGTTTATAAAAATTAGACTTTACAGTCAGTCTAATCTTTTTTGTGATGAAAATACTCAAAAAACTAGTTTCTTTATTCCATGAAGAGCAAAAAATTAACTAATCCTACTAATTGTTATGGATTAAAGAAGGATGGGAAATTACAGTCTTTATAGATTATAATCACAGGTTAATTTATTGTCAAGTCAATATAATTTGAACCCTTTTCTTCTATATTGCAAATTAGATTCAAAGGTCCAATTGTATATTAATCGTATCACCATTTACTTTGGATGGACATTAGTATGCATATAATTAGGCTGATTATCATGCATTAGTGGGACAAAAGTTTGCAGCAAATAGCCAAATCTTCAGTTAAAGAGTTCATATTTATCCAAGCCACCTCATGCATTTTCTCTAAATGGATGTCTGAAAGCGCACACACACACACACACACACACATGTGTGTGTGTGTGTGTGTATAGAGAGAGAGAGAGAGAGAGAGAGAGAGAGAGAGAGAGAGAGAGAGAGAGAGAGAGAGAGAGAGAGAGAGATGTTTTTGTGCATTCCTGGAACATGCAAACATCTATAACTTGTAACTAAAGTAGGGTGAGTAAGAAATTAATGTGTTCTTTTGGCCCAAACTTGGGTAACAATGCAATAGAGGGCAAGAATTGTGCAATGCTCCATGTGATGCAAATCACTAGGCCTTATTTCCCTGACAGGCACTGAAATTCAGTACCCCTCAAAATCAATACATACAGTTCAATTCAAATCTAGTTTAACTCCAAGAAATCTTGCAATTATTTTAAACAGAAAACTGTCTCCTCTCAATCAAGAAAAGGAAAACTAAAGAATAGGGAACCAACTAATTAAAAACAATTAATGACAGCAAATACTCTAATAATATTTAAGTAGTAATATAATATTAGTCCAGTAGGCAAGTTGGCAACTAAGTTATACACTAAAAGGGTTTAACCAAATTAATTGTATCAAAGATATACCCTTGTTTTGTCATAATATCTAAGTAAGAATTAAAGACCCCTTGTGTGATTTCAAGTACAAAACCCTTGATATGCATGGAGACATAGAATATATGATTATGCTATGAGGAATTGGGGGACCATTTGTTTGAGTTGTATACTTTATTGACTCTCTCCTCTCCTCTCCAATATTATGTCATAGCAAGGTTCATCCAATCCTTGCCTCAACAGATAGACAACTTTAATTGTTTTTCATATTAAAGTTTTTCTCTATGTTGTCCAATGATTAAACAAAAGTTTGCCTTCCCCACCTCTCTATCGCTATATATATATATATATATATAAACATCCCACCTCTTCTCTTTTCAAACAATCACACCAACTCTCTATCAAATTCCCATCTCTATCTCAATTCTTGCTGTCCATGACAATGGAAGGTTTGATGGAAAAACAAATTTGTTCCCCGAACACAACCCCATCTCCACTAGCCATGCACAAGAACTCACAAACTATATCCAAAGTCAAGCCGAAAATCCGAATAATCCACATATTTGCACCAGAGATCATCAAGACAGATGCTGCAAACTTTAGAGAACTGGTGCAAAGACTCACTGGGAAGCCAACAGATGATCAAAACAACTGCTGCGCCAAGAAAAAGCCGAGGATTTCAAGAAACAAAGAGCAAAGGATTTTTACCTCAAACAAGAAAATGGAGCTGGCTATGAGGGCTGGATTTCATGCAGGATCAGCAGGGTTTAGAGAGAGGATAAAGGGAGAAGAAGAGATTTGGAGGGGTGCAAACTCAGGAGGTGGTTTCTTGGGAGGTTTTGCAGAGTTTGAAGGATTCATGCAAGAGATTAATCAGTTTCCATTTTTGGAAGGTACAACTCAGATTGATGCCTATGGAGAGTCCCAACTTGCTTAGGCAAGCTGCCTCAGAATTTACTGGTGGTTTACCTTCATGATTGTTTGATTAATTATTCTTTTTTTGAGTTTAATTAGGGAGTTACTTAGCCTAATTTTGATCTTTCTCCTCCTTGCTGATCAATGATTTGTTTGCCCTCAGATATTTTGAGTTTCTGATTTCTGCTGTAAATAATTAATTTAATATGTACCTCTTTTGGATTTTGATAGTTGTTGAGAAGAAAGATATATCCATTTCCAGGCTCCATTTGGATGTTTTTCAAGCAACTGAATTTATTAAGCTGTTAATGTTTAATCTTAACCTTGTCTCACTTGGATTCTTGCACATAGGTTTCACTTCTGTCTTTTCTTGGACCTTTTGTCTTTGTTTTCTTATGTGGGGTTTAGCAAATTCCACACCCCCCCAACCAAAAAAAAAAAAAAAAAGAGAGCTGAGAATTTGATCTTAACACTTCAGAAAATAAAGTTTGGCAAACCAGTGCAGGATTTTGCAAACCCTACATCTATTTTTTTTATAAATTGTCTGCTTCTAATTTAAAAAGTATTAATTCTTGCAAGTCGTCCTCCATTACCCATTTTGCTTTCATGACCATGACAATCCATAATTTCTTACAACATCTTGCTTTCCTCTGCACGTTCTGGACAATGTGATGATCTTCATAATCATCCAATAAAACATAATCAAACATAATGACATAACCTTAGCTCAAATCTTTGATCATGGAATGTACTAAATCTATAATGATTTGGACTTCCTAAAATTTCAATGTTTATTTTATTTTAGTTTTGTTGGGGATGAAAACAGGGTGTGGGGGTGGGAGGGGGGTGATTTAGTTTCTTTTCCACCAACTTCCTTTATCTAATAATTTTAGCCCTACAAAACCCAAATATTGTTTGTTTTAACAGGAGGAGCTAGTACATTATTAGATATCCAAAATAACAAGTGCTCACATGACTGAATGAGGAGATGCATTCACCTATGGATGTAATAATGGAAACCCAAGTCTTAGGCTGAGGTACACATGCAATTAATATTGACTTAGAAACATCAAAGTCTACGTTAATTTTATTCACCATTTGCAATTAAAGATTCTTGGCCGTTGATTATTATATATATAGTCCGATTTGATTAAGTAATGAAAAAAGTCCAAAGATGTTGATAATATCACAAAACACAGCTCTGCGATAATATATCTTAGATTTGAGTCCCACAATAAACATTACTGCTGGTCTAATGTCTTATTATTTCCTTATACTTCATTAATGCAGATGTTTCCATTGTATTTTTTAATTATTAATATATATATTTTCAATATTCAGGAAAGAAAAAAAGCACACCATATATACTAGGAGCACATTCACTATAAATTTAAGCCACAGATTATACCAGAAAAGCTAAACCAACAGCAACTTTGCGTTTCTTGAACCTCACTTCATCATGTAATAGATGCAAGATATAACATTCTCCGTATTAAAAAAGTGCAATTAGAATTCATTTTGAATTTGTACCCTCTGTACTTACCCTTTGTTATGTTGTTAAATTAAGGGTGAAAAAACTAAATTAAAATCCTTGTATGTTACGACTTAATTTTACTAAGCATTTAATGATATCTTGTGTATGCAAAGGTCAAACAAAATAATCTAAAACATATGGTTTCTAAATATTTACTGGGTTTAAATTAATCCAACAAGTATATGGATATTGCATAATATCTCCCTCTTACATATAAACACATACAAAGAAAGGAAAAAGAGACCAAATAAGCTGAGAGAGAGGCCAAAATTGGAGATGCAGTGAAGCTCAAGTCAAGAGAAGATATCAACAGTCCAAGTCAGGAGAAGTAAAGCACGTTTCATTCAAGTGGGCATTCATGTTCACATTAAACAGTTTCTGTATTTCTAGATATTAAAATATTAACTATAAGAGAAGGAAATGGCTGCCCATCAATGATAATATATAAAGTGTTGAATTTTCTACTTAATTTCCAGAAACAAATGTGAACAAGATGTGAAAAGAGAAGGTTTCAATACCAACTCTGATAACAACCCCTACTAGTTGTTACCTGCATCAACTACTACTCCTCAGTTGCTCTTAACTTGCATCCACAAAACAAGAAAGTTATTTACAGATTCTTTGGATGACCAAGCGAGTGTTGTTTCCCGGTCAATTTTTAACAATACAGCAGCTGATCAAATAAATAAAAAGGAATGGTAAACCAAAGGAAACTAAAAAACTCTGAAAGAAAATGAAACAGCCTTTGTTTTCTTACTCTAGAAGGATTAGGAGCTTCTTTGCTGCTTATTTTATATTACTATCCTTTTCTCAGAGAAAGGATTATACTTTTTTGGGCCTTCAACTTTCATATTCGGTTATTGCTTCTACCATTGGTGATGGTCCAGGATCTAATCTTGTAAGAACTTCAGGTACTCCAGCAGTATCTCTTATAATCTGCATTCAAAGCATCCGATTTATAGTATCGCAAGTAATGAGATGAGATGCATCAATAATGTTCCAACAGCAATGTATTGAATTCAAATCAAGAATTCAAATCATGACCTCAAATTAACAGAAACTTTCAATTGAATTGCACGTAGAACAATGCTCAGGTTTTCCTATGGAAGACAACTAAATAATTGACACATAGGCTACCATAAAATACCATTTCTTTACAAACTGTCTCTTTCTTTTTGTTTCTTTCACGAGTCCTGCAAACCATGTATTTTAATTGAACATTTGGGAAAAATTACCATCTATAGACTAAGTATTAATCAATACTGGGACTTCAACAGGTCTAAAGGTGACAGCTGAATGCTGAGTTGTGACAACCACAAATGATGATGCCTTCATATAGGAATTCTAGTATTATGAAGATAAATTAATGTCGAAATAGTGGCATGTTCGTTAAGGTCACTTGTAATCCAGGCCAGAGAAAATTTTGCTTCATATGTATATTCTTGATATTGGAAGCATTTTCCCAGAGCTGCAATGGGTTCAAGACTAGTGTAAAACACGGGACGCATACAAAACTACAAAGTTCGCAACTGTAGAGCAATTGACTTCTCCACAGTAAAAAAGTGGAGGAACATGAAAATGAGTTTTGTGGATTAAGGACATAAACAATGACTTAAAATTGGAATAAAATCAAGGAAAACTTGACAAGAAATATTTTCATGCAATGTGCACGAAAATTGTATGTCAGGTTCCCCTTGTTCCATGTTAAAAGTAAAAGTAAATGAATGTGTTCTAGAGAAATCAACTATCCTGGTTCTTTGGGTAATTTAAGAGAAGGCTGGACAAACTAGCCTTCAGATTCTTCGAATCTGAATCTTTTTCCAAAAGATATATTAGGGCATCAACTGGATGCAAGTGTGATTCCACTGGCATCAACAACAAGATTTCAAACTCCTTGATATCAGAAAGAAGAATGATACAAACTTACCAGGATCTCTTCATCAAGATAAGAAATCATAAACAGCCTCTCGAATGTCCCACCTGAGGTCATAAGAAATGATTAAAAATAACAATAAACAACTAGATGAATAAAAACTTTGAAATTGTATATTGAACCAGTGATATTCCAAGAAATCATTTGAAAGGAATTGAATGCTGGACAATTGGATTAACCAATCGATGGAAGTTAAGATTTTCGATGATAAAACTGAAGCAGGAATAAGTGGTGGACAGAGGCTAAGGAAAGGGAAAAGCAATAGCTTGCAAGGAGATGATCAGAGAAACCTGATGGACTATACTGATGCAAAAACATAAATTAGCTGGCACTGCAACTAAAATGGCATGATTTGGCTTTAGAAGCACAAAGACATATGCAAAGTGTTCTGAGCCTCAGCAGTCAACAGTTGAGTGTATGATGACTTAAAATGAGGGGAGAACAAGATCTAGAAAATTCGCATTAGAATAACTAGAGGGAAGCAAAATGAAATGAGAAGCAGCAACAATAACAGATGCTAATATATGGATCAGGATGAATGCTTATTAGATGCAAAAACCTCCATTTGGCTTCATGAGCTAATAAGTAACATGAATTGAACTAAATAAAAGGACTTCCTCAATTTTGAAGAACAGAAGCACCACCAGAAAAGAAAATGGAATTATACATCCCCAGAGCCTGGATACATCAAGCATAACTTATTCTGAATTATGAGGATTCTTCAAAAGTTCTATGTATTAAAAGTTTTATGCTCACCATAGTAGAAAGGAATTGGTGCCTAGTTGTAATTGATGATACTTAAACATGATCAGATAGATAAGATAAAACACACTAAATTATAATGAAAGATGCAAACTTGATTTTTTACTTGAAAAAGTGCACCTAAATTGTAAGTGCTATAAGTAGCAGGAAATGCTCACCTAGAGGGACCTTGAATCCACCAGCCACAGCATCCCTAATGGGAACAGGAAGCTGTTGCATTGTGCTAGCAGCCTGACCTAAAGCACCTCTTAGCTGTTCAGGTATGGATTCTTCATTAACTTTTGGGGATTCAAATATCCCTTCAATGTATTCCTCTTTCATTCGAAGTGGCCCCTCGACAGATAACCTGGTGGAGACAATGAAACTGCTTTCTATCTGCACCTTGAGCAGGAATATTTGTTAATGCACATAGATTTTTATTTTTTGGGGGGGAGGGGAGCGAAGGGAGCAGTCTCACCAACAACACAAGCACAAGCACATACACAAACACTAACACAATTTTCTGATTTTTCAATTTTTCTGGTAAGTAGGGATCTGCTATTGATTAAGAATAGAGGAGCGCCAATTTACAACAGAAAAGTGTCCAAATTTTAATTAGCTTTAATTCTTCAAATTCTTCCAAAAGTGTTTCATTTGCTGCATTTCCTCAAGAAATTATCACCCCTTTCTTAGTAATTAATAACTTCGATTGACCATTTTTTCTTCTAAGTGTCTTGGTAACAAACAAGTTTAATGAACCTCTATTATTCAAATCCTTCAGTCAATTCAGTTGAGCCAAGATATGAACGATTGGTCAAAAATTAAAAGGTCCATATATCCCTTCATCCAAAGAGGTCCAAGTCCGTTACCGAATTTAACAATTTCACACTTGCAGAAATATTTGCATATCCGTCCTTGATCACCACATCCAATTTTGATAAATTTGCCAATGCTGGTGGAAACCTCCTGCAAAACATTGTTATTTGCATCAACATTATCACCTCCTATCAGTGAAACTGAATTCCAAGGCTTTAGATTTCATTGACTTCGCATGTATGCTAACAACTATTAAAGTTGCAAATTTACAAGTAATGGAAATAACAAGTTTCTATGCATGCATCCCACTATAATAACTGCAAAATGCAATTGACATTAAAATGAAAATTACTCAAACAAAAATTGAGCGGCAAAGAACCCTGGGCTTCCTGATCCAAACCACTCGAAATTCCATCGACCTTCCAGATAAGGAGACCTGAATAGCTGAAAACACAAAATGAACACCTCATCGAGAAGCTATTCCAAATTGACAGTTTGACAAAATAAACACCTTACGTTGTTGGTCGTGGAGTCGGATTCAGCCTCTCAAGGCTAACTATACTCTCATTCACATCAATTCGTTGTATATCAGTTGTTTTTCCGGTGACCAATGCCTCAAATCCCCCAGCATCTTTGAACTGAAAATACAAAGTTATTAGGAATGTAATAAACAGAGCCTCAGGGTGATTTACCTCGAAAATATTGCATTCTTGAAAATTTAGAAGACGAAGCAGCTTCTGCTTCCTCTTAAATTCTATAAGATGAGTAGTATGGTGTAACAAGTAACTTTTATCAGTACTATTTATTCCTACTTTTGAGCTTTCCTATGCCACATTAAGGTATCCCTTAAATAACACTTCCAAAAAGCAAGTCATTAAGTCAAAGAAAATAAAATTAACACGAAAGAATTATTGGCAGATTATAATGTATGTCACATCAAGCAACAATCTTTTACTAAGCCTAATCTTTAATGAAAACATTGCATTGCCTGAAAATCGAACAGAACCATTGGCCAAAATTATGCGAAAGATCAAACCTCTGAAGCAAATTAGAGCCAAATATAGCTACGCAAACATATATTCTCTTTTGAAAGAAGAATAGCACAAACCAAACCAGTTAACTTAAACCAAATTACAGCAAAAATTAGTACACAAACGATGCCCATTACTTATTTTCCTTCAGAAACTATAGAAATCAATATAACACTATCAACAACCAAATAAAAAAAAATTAAAATAAAAATATCCAAAGAAACTCACTGCAAGAAGCAGAGATTCCTTAGCAGAGAGTCTTTCCATTTCTTTGGCATAAGCAGCTGAAGGCCCTTGTACTGTTTGTTGCACCATTGCTCTGCATTTTCTGTTTATTTTCCTTTTCCCAATTGGAAATTTGCTATAATTACCTTTTTTGGCGGTATTTTCAAGAAATAATGTGGGGGCAGACTGTGTAGACGACGACGTACGAGTTGAACGCACTACTAATAGGCTCTGAATTGAAATTGAGCAGGCCATCGGAAAAAATTTTGAAGCCAGATTGACAAAAGAAAAAAGACTTTCAGGTTCCAAGTTCTTTTTTTTCGGGTGCAGTGTGTGTGTATGAGTGGCCAGTGGATGGTTTGGTGGTTAATTGATGAGTTCTGGGTGGAGAAATGGCAGGGGCATTTTTGTCTAATATTTCAATATTTAGGTAGAAATATTTTTTTTTTGAAAAAAAGAAAAAGAAAAAGAAAACTCACAATGTATCATGGAGTTTTTAAATTCTTAATCCATGCAATTTATTCGCTTATCTAAATTGTTATTATTAGCCTTATAAAATTATAGGCAATGAAATTTAAGAATATTTAATTTTTAGCTGGTTTTTTTAAGCATGTTAACAGTAAAATTAGTGAGATCCACAGTAGTAGAGGTCTTTGGTCTTGTTTAAGGTTGGATAGATGGTGGCTTTTTCTTCACAGGCTGTCTTCTGGTAACCAAAATGAGTAGTTGATATGCTGGGATCTGTTCTATACTGAACTTTCCTGGTGGGTCTTCTTGTTTGCTCTTTTCAAATGTTTAGATTGATAGTCTGATTGTTACTTTGGCTGGATGTTGTTTTCCACCAATCACCATCTGGAGGAAAATAAATCTGGCTTGTGGGGCAATTACTCTTCCATTTTGGTTGCTTTTTTCATTCACTGAAGGATTGTATGACCTCAAGAGTTAGGGGATTGTGGCAATTTAGTTTGGTTTTTTTCTACAATTTTCAAGAATTATAAATTTGCATCAGTACCAATTGCTAGTTTCTAGGCCACTGTTAGGCAAATTAGTTGCTTCTTTTCACAAGGCACATTATTTATTTCTGCTATATACAAGGAGTTAAATAGGCCATTTTTTTACACTTCTCCATTTATGTGTCATATCATGCCTGTTTCACCCATAGCATGGAGTAACCAGCCTGTGAAAAGGTTTCAGAACAGTTTTTTTTTTTGTTTTTTTGGTTAGAATGTACAAGAATGCCAAAGACATGATCTTGGTTCCAAAGATGCAACGAATCAGAGGTTGATTGAAATCAGAGACACTTTCGTCGGCCTCTTATTACAGCACAAAACATTACTATCATAACAGTACGAGATTACTAATGCACATAACAAGAGTAACACTTCTTTTCATTTCCTGGAAGAGTAAAATCTCGTTTGTCATTGCGGAAAAAGAATCAAGTCACAAAACCGTAGCAGGAAAACATATAAAAGAAGAGAAGCAAACTCTGGACAATTGTGTAATGACATCTAACATCAGGTTAGATCAGACGAACCAACTTGTAGAGCACGTATACAGTCAGAGAAGTATTTAAATTTCAGACCTATGGTTAACTCCCTTTACATTCAGTTAGTTTTGTTGGCGCAAGAGATGGCAGCAGAACCATCAGCTGTCAAGATTTCAGGTGACGACCAAGAGTGTAGGCATGAATCTCAGAAGGGCCTGTTCCCGGCCTGTCAACAACAATTTGGATTCAAAAAAGAGAACTTTAAGAATACGATCAATGCAGTCAAGCCATTTTCTTTAATGTAAGAATAAAGAATTTTATGAATTCTGAGGAAATCCTAAAGAAACTTCCAAACATTTCAACAACCACACCCCAGGTGGGATTAACATGATAGTGAACCATAACATCATATTTAAGGCCCAATCATCTGCAACTCCAACGACACCCCTTTAACGTGTATGACTCGAGTCAAAACTTAAGTGGCACAAGCTCCACACTCAATTTCCATCTAAAAATACTAAATGTTACCAAAACCCATCTTAGACAGAATAATAGTTCATTCAAAAAGCATCAAAATAACACTAATAATTTATTTTATTTCGTTTTCCTTTGATAAATATTTTAGCAAACATAGCCATATATTGTCCAATAATTCTTTGATTCTTAACATGTTTTGAAAATGCCAAACAGATCTTTAATTGTCAACCATCTGTTAAAGAAATTCAGAGTTGTATAAACTATTTACTTTGGTTCAAGGAAATCACCTTTTGTTTATGGTGGCATAGTGAAACTTGGGACTTCCAACTTTTCTATCTTCAATGTACTGTAGCCACAACGCAGACATCATAACACAAGTATTAGATGAATAAATTAATAGTGATAAATTTCCAAGCATTAGAAGCAGAAACCCACCAGTTTTAAGGTGACCAGCATTGATGAGAATGCTAAAGAATCTAAAGGAATATCCTCAAGTGCAAAAAGCTGGCATTCTAATGATTCTGGACCTGGTGAAAAGTTGGGGCTCTTCAAATTTGCCAAGAAAATAGTGTAAATCTGTTTCACATCAAAGACAATAGCATACATGAAGATGCCAAGAGTTCAGATAAATGGTGTAAAATCATATCAGGACAATTCTCCTTACATGACCAATAAGAGGAATGTCCAGCTGAGCAAATGGCGACAGAGCTTCCACCTCTGCGTTTGCCTCCTCCCACGTTTCCCTAATTGCTCCTTCAGCAGCAGATTCACCATTCTCCAAATAACCAGCAGGAAGCGTCCTACACATGCAGCATAGAATAGATTAAGAGGAATAACAGTGAAGACGGTAATATTTCTCAAAATCTGTACATTAAAATAATACAGTAGGGTTAACAGTTCTAGAAATTCTCTTTCTGGCGACCTTTTTATCCAGAAAAATCTTACCAAAGGCCAAGTGATGGCTGAATCTTCCTTTTGCACAGCAGTATCTTGTCTTGATGCTCAATGAGGCAACCCACAACCTGTTAACCCAACATCTCATCAAGATAAGTAGTGTAATCAACTTACTGAAAAAATCTGTCCCCTCTATTTAGAAAGCAGATATTGAAACAAACACAACAGAAAAATATCATCATCCTGAATACAAACAAACCACGCTCTTGAGAAAATGTCGCAGAATGGATACAATTATTAGGTTGGAACTACAGTTTGCAAAACTTCTAGTAGTCTCTTAAGCTCAGCTGCAGAGAACAGCTTAGAGCTAATTACAGGAAGAACGAGTTCTTTATTTCATTCGGGGACTAGGTAAAAGCAGCATTCGTCAGGAAACCCTTGTTGAGATAGATTCAAGTACACCAAACACCAAAGGGCACAGGACAAGTTTCTAGCCTTTTATATTGCCATGTATCCATGCTAATATATTGCACAACCGTGCAAGCAGCTTTTGCCACAAGGCTGTGAGAAGTTTTTTCATTTAAAAACTTCATAACAAATTTAGCATTTCCTTGTACACTACACCACATATTAATCAATTAACCCTTCCTCACCTTCACCCAAAGAAAAATAGTAAAAGGACCAAAGAAGGAAAAGGTTCATCCTTTATTTATTTATTTATTTTTTTTTTTCAAGAAGAAATTTTCTTAATTTGACCATCAATCTTGTAATGGATTCATCTTTCACCATGAAATTGCTATGTCTAACCCAAAGCAATAGGACTTAGTAAAGTAAATTATCATCCATACCAATGAACTCACAAAACAATGCTTTTAATTCCCCAATATTTCTTTTTTCAAGTAGAGCCAAACAATCTCACCATTTTTGGGTTCTCATATGTAATTTTTGCACAATGTGTGCAAATAGCTCGCGGCTTGTCCTCCCCATCAGGTATCCCATACTTTATTGAGCCACCACACCACTGGCAGAAATTGATCTTCCTGGCACTGCCCTGAATAGTTTTTTATACACCAGACAAAGTTAGAAATAAAAAAAATACAAAAATGAAAAAAAAAAAAAAAGAAAATAAAAGAAGGAAAGAAAGTAAATGTAAAATAGACATTATTTGTAAGGTTAAGGTACATGTATAAAGACACGATAAGAAAAAGTGAAAGCAACTGTAGAAGAACATTACAAAAATACTTGTGATGACAAAATTAACAAAGAATTTCATCTTTATGAATTTGCAATTCTGTTGATAAAGAGAATCTATTTTTTCCTTTTTATGATTCTCCTGCAAGTACTTTAAATATACAGCTCATAGCACTCAACCAACAACTTCTTGACACGATTAAAGATTATTTAATCATAGTTCTCTGAGAAATTGCTTATGAAAAAGTAGCTCCAGTCACTTCATGATTAGCACAATTTACATTCCCGTAAATTATTTCAACTAATCTGCTGTTTTAAGACAAGGGGGAGGTTATTAGAAATGAAACCTCATCCACAGTTTGAAAAACAAGGACTTTCTTTGAAGTCTATGGAAGCCTATTGAATATTAGTTTAATGTGATCTCCACAGGATGCATTCAAAGTCATTCCAAGCACCCATGAAATGTCATTTGCCATAAAGTACAGAAGTAAAAGCTACAGCCCAACACAATCAATAGTTAACACTCTGATATGTGTTGATCAAGCACTTGCAGGCCTACCGTGTACTGAAATTAGGTCTCATAAGTAGCACCGAGACAAGTCTAAGATCACATGATCACACATAAAACCTATAGTAACAAGAAAGTTCTATACTGATGTGCTCCATATTATCTTAATTTTTGAAGTTATCACTCAAAGTTGCCCTTCAGTGGGACTTTTTTTAATTGGTGTTCCACCCATGGTTAGCAGACTCAAGATTTGGAAATAGAGCTCTTACATTTTTCCTCCAAATATACGCTCCATTAGTCATGGTTGCATCTTTGAGCCATTAAACTACATGCCCAGTTCCCTTCCACTGTTAACAGTGTTTGTACCTCTAAAGAATGAATTCTTATTTCTAATAGATGCCTAGTAGTATAGGTATTTCACAAGAAAAAACATTGAAAGGAGATTGAACAGGGGAAGTTAACAGATTTGGAATCATCACCCTCATCTCTTTCCTCTGATTATTCTTGTGCAAATACAAAATCAACCACAATGCACATTGATAAATGGCTCAAAAACTAGCTTCATTCATAAGTCAAAATAACATCGTGAAATGCAACGAAAAAGGGACACAAACCAACTAAAATTTCTTGGCAGATTAATGCTCAATCACTAAACAAAAATTCAGAAATGACAAATGTGCTACAGCCTGGAAACAAAACCAAATACAACCTTTCTAATTTAAATTCATGAAACTCAAGAGAACCAAGAAGAACCTATCATCGATCCTGCAAATAAGTACAGCAAGAATGCCCATCTCACTACAGTGCCCAAAAAACACTGACACACAATTTACATCAAATTATCAATCAAGAAAGGGAGACTTGCTCTAAAAATGAAGAAAGACTTGTCGGAAATCACCTTGGTCCAACCAAAAAATGCATAGAGTATTGATAAGAAATACTCTAGGTAATCAGAATAAAGAATTTATAACAATACCAAGAAAATAAAATCAACAAGAAACACTCACGGTTGACTGAATTGCAGTAGACGTTGATGATGAAGCCCCAGCTGGGGTTGACTCAGAATGAGTGTGTGCCATTTGGAAAGCTCTAAAGCCGCAGCTGTTGCGAAATTGATAAGCCAAAGAATGTGTTCTTGAAGAGTCTGACGCTTTTAAGGGGTTACTTGAAATTGAAGGAAAACTTCCATGGGGTTTCTTCAATCGATGGGAAAGTGAAACACACCGGAAAGAAGAAGATGAACCAAGAATCTGCATAGCTTTCAGCATTGTGTTCAACTAAATGTGACAGCTACTTTTTTCAGCTGGTATGGCAGTAGATATAGCTACAGAGAACAATGAACATGGGCAAGATTTTCTGGAGCGGGGAAGTTCAAGGTGACAACTGAAAAGGAAAAAAAATGGTTATGATTCAGGTGCGCCGAATCCAGATATATATAGGCAGTTTGAAATGGAACTGTGCGTGCGTGTGTGTGTGTGAAACGTACACACTGAACCGTTTTTTTTATTGTTTCGAAAATTTACTTTTTAAATTTGTAAAACTAACCGCCTGGTTGTGTGTGTGTGTGAAACGTACTCGCTGAACCATTTTTTTCCGAAAATTTACTTTTTAAATTTGTTAAACTAACCGCCTGTGTGTGTGTGAAACGTACACGCGGAACCCTTTTTCTATTTTTTATTTTTTTAAATTTACTTTTTAATTCGTAAAGTTAACCGCCTATGACAAAAAGAAAAAAAGAAAAGAAAAGAAAAAAGAAAAGAAAAGAATACATGAGAAAAAATATTAGCAAAATTAACACCTCATGAATTGGAAAAATAAATCGATTTGTCTCGATTTTTATTTTTGCAATTATTATTTTTTTGGAACGTGTCTATTTTGTACTTTGATTTTAAATATACGAATTTTATTTACTTCATTAAAGGATAATAAAAAAAGAGAATTTATAGTTTGTGATACTATAGTGTTTTATTGATGTCTTAGTAAGAAGTTAAATTTTGTTATTTTAAGTGAATAATACATTGAGGGTGTATGAATTATTAATATATTTGCATAAAAGAACGTGAATAATAGATTGAAATAAAAAGTAGTTGTTTGATCAAATCAAATATTTGATTATGTGAAGACTTTGATTAAGAATTAATGATTGTCTTCCTCCCTTGCCTTCTCCATTGCCACCCTCAAGACGAAGAGAAAAGTAACGATCAAAAAATAAAAAGAATTGAGAAAAATAAAATAAAAAAGCAAAAAATGAATGTGAGGGAAGAAAAAGACAGATACATTTTCTATTAATTTTTATCTAAAATTAACTTTAATTATTTTTTGAAGGCACATACATCTCATTTTTTTATTTCAATCATATGAATTATTTGAATAAGTTACTTTTTTCCCACAAAAATAGAATGATTTTTTCTCAACTATATATTTGGGATGGTAAGACAAAAAAAAACCATGCAGGGCTATTTATTTATTTGGTTTTTTTGCAGCTACTAATTTTTTTTTCATTCAACTCTTATACTTTTTATCGATATTTTATTAAAATTTCCTCATTTTATTTATATAATTATTACATTTAGACTCCTAATAATAGTTTTTTGATTAGTAGAATATAAGAACAATTAGGTTAGCGCCAAAATGGAGAATTCAATATAACATTTTGCTAATGTAAGGGAAGTTTGGTGAATCTGATAAACATATAGAGGAAGTCTTTGTAATTATGAAAAAATAATGAGATGAGTTGATAATTTAATTATATTGGAGAAAAAATAATTTTAATTAACCTATCTTTACATTTTTATTTTTTTATTTTTGAACATTTCACAACGAGCATCGTCTAAGAAAAACATGGTACGTAATTAAATAAAAAAACCAATTATATGGGGCAGCAATATGCATCAAAGTGCATTTATATGTTTCTTGGTAGAAAATACATGGTATCAGCATGGCCCAGATAATTAGCTGGAAATATTGTTAGAGTAGGATGTCCAACGCCCCAATTAGATTGGGTATATTATACTCTTTTGCTTTTATAAAAACAATCTTATTGGGAATCATATTAATAAAAATGACATTTTTTTTTATTATTTTTTTTTATTTTTATTTTCTGAAATATTAAAATTAAAAATGTTACTTTTCATAAAGATGTGTGACCCTCTTAGGTTCACTACTAAGCTAGTAGTGGGTTTGCAACATTTACAGCTTATGAATAACAATTATTCCAATTAATTAATCCAATTAATTAATCCGCTTGGAATCAACTCCTTAATTTCAAGAACCTCACTATCCATGAAAACACCTAGCAAGTAATCATGGCAAACTAGTTTTAGGTGAAATAGCGAGTAAACCTATTTCAGTTGCGAGTACCATACACGTACGGTCCTTTCGACAGCTAATCTCCTGATTGAATCTAAGGCATGAATTATAAGTCGAAACCCTAAATGATTCAATTGCTGTGATCCCATTTCAAGTTCCAATGATTCTTGATGAATCATAATTCATTCTGCCTTGGCCAAGGTCTTTGAATCACGAACTATGAAAACACAGGAGATTCCCTTGTTTAAAAAAACAAGTGTCGAATTCTATGTTGGCAACTGACAAACCTCCATGCACACCAGTGCAACACCCAACATACCCCCTTTGTGATTGTCAAGCAATCAGAAGATATATCAAAGTACTGTAGGATGCATACAAGGCTATCATCGTGCCTCAAGTCTAAGGACTAGTCGTGTACTATCGCAACACAGAAATTCTTATTTCGACGGGCAAAGCCTCCAACTAAGAATTTCTTGCGGGCCATATTCGGTGTACTTGTTCCCTAACAAGCACCCACATATATGCACTTACGTCTCTACGCTAATGCCAATGGAATGTGACATTCTCGTCTCACGAGCATGCATTATATGTACGAGTCTTACTGAGCTATTTGATATCCCATCTCAAAAAACTCTCGACTCGGAACTTATTTAAAACCAAAGCCTTAGAGGCATGTTCCATGATCGCCATCATATGCGCGATCATGCCCCGTAGCTAAATTTGGTCTAAGGACTTTATCTAATGTGCAGAAATAAAAAATGCAAGACATAAGATAAAGAAAATGCCATTTTTATTAATATGATTCCCAATAAGATTGTCTTTATAAAAACAAAAGAGTATAATATACCCAATCTAATTGGGGCGTTGGGCATCCTACTCTAACAATCTCCCACTTGCCCTAGCTCCAATTGCCCATGTATCTAAGGCCTATCTTCTCAAGATGTCCGTCGAATATCTTCTGTGCTAAGGGCTTAGTAAGTGGGTCTGCTACATTTTCTGCTGAGGCAACTCGATCCACAATGCGTCGCTTCTACCAATAATCTCTCTGATCAAGTGATATCGTCTCATTATGTGCTTGGATCTTTGATGAGATCTTGGCTCTTTTACTTGCGCAATAGCTCCATTATTATCACAGTAAATCATAACTGGATCAACAATGGATGGAATTACATCCAACCCTTGGATGAAATTTCTAATCCAAACAGCTTCTTTTGTTGCATCTGATGCAGCAATATATTCAGCTTCGGTGGTAGAGTCTGCAGTCGTCTCTTGCTTGGAACTCTTCCAACTGACCGCACCACCATTCAAGGTGAATATGTATCCGGACATGGACTTTGAGTCATCTATATCGGACTGAAAACTAGAGTCTGTATATCCCTCCAGTTTTAGTTCTCCATTGCCGTATATCAGAAAGATATCCTTAGTCCTTCTCAAGTACTTGAGGATCATCTTAACGGCTTTCCAGTGTTCTTCTCCTGGATTGGACTGATATCTGCTCGTGACACTCAGAGCATGTGCTATATCAGGCCTTGTACATAACATTGCATACATTATGCTCCCTATTGCAGAAGCATAAGGTATGCGAGCCATCTTTTCTCTCTCTTCAGGTGTCTTAGGAGACATAACTTTAGAGAGTGAAACCCCATGACTCATAGGCAGAAATCCTCTCTTGGATTCCTCCATGCTAAACCTTTTTAGCACTTTGTCTATGTACATGGACTGGGATAGTCCGATCATCCTTCTGGATCTATCTCTATAGATCTTTATCCCTAGGATAAAAGATGCATCTCCCAAGTCCTTCATGGAAAACTGATTAGATAACCAAGTCCTCGTTGACTGCAACATCCCTACATCATTCCCAATGAGTAGGATATCATCAACGTAGAGCACAACAAATGTAACTGCACTCCCACTAACCTTCTTATAGACACATGGTTCATCCGGGTTCTTATGAAAGTCAAACATTTTGATCGTTTCATCAAACCGGATGTTCCAACTCCTCGAAGCTTGTTTGAGTCCATAAATGGATCTCTGGAGCTTGCAAACCTTTTGCTCGCTCCCGCTGGATATGAAGCCTTCTGGCTGCTTCATGTAGATCTCTTCCTTAATGTTTCCATTAAGGAAAGCGGTCTTCACATCCATTTGCCATATCTCATAGTCATAATATGCAGATATGGCTAACAGTATCCGTATGGATTTAAGCATCGCTACTGGTGAAAAAGTTTCCTCATAATCAATTCCTTGCTTCTGAGTATAACCTTTTGCTACCAATCGTGCCTTATAGGTTGCTACCTCTCCATCTACTCCAAGCTTCCGCTTGTAGACCCATTTGCAGCCAATGGGAACAATTCCCTGTGGTGGGTCCACCAAAGTCCATACCTTGTTGGAGTACATAGAGTCCATTTCGGACTGCATAGCTTCTTGCCACTTCTTCGAGTCGATGTCAGACATCGCCTCTCCATAGCTTCTTGGATCATTATCCAAGGGGAGTCCCTCTTCTTTGTTCTCTAACAACAAGTTGTACCTCTTAGGTACCCTTGAGACCCTTTCGGATCTTCGAAGAGATTGTGCCTTAGAGGGTCCAGCATCAGCTGGTATACCATTTACTGCGTCAGTTGGGGTGTTCTGTGGTTCTTGAACCTCTTCAAGTTCTACGACATTGTCACTTCCATCTGAAAGAAATTCTTCTTCAAGGAAGGTAGCATTCCTCGAAACAAACACCCTTTGTTCCGTGGCATCATAGAAATAGTATCCAATAGACTCCTTTGGATACCCCACAAACTTGCATAAGCTGGATCTCATATCCAACTTATCTCCCACTAGCTGCTTCACATAAGCAGCACACCCCCATACCCTAAGGTATTTATAGGAAGGTGTCTTTCCATACCACATCTCATATGGTATTTTAGGGACGGCTTTAGATGGCACCCTGTTTAATAGGTATGCCGCCGTTTCTAAGGCATAGCCCCAGAATGAAAGAGGTAATGAAGTGAAGCTCATCATAGATCTAACCATGTCCAACAAGGTTCGATTCCTGCGTTCCGCAACTCCATTGAGTTGGGGAGTAGCAGGAGGAGTCCACTGTGAGAGAATCCCATTCTCTTTTAGATAATCTAAAAATTCTGTGCTTAAGTATTCACCTCCTCGATCAGATCGAAGAGTTTTTATACTTAATCCAGTTTGTTTCTCTACTTCAGTTCTGAATTCTTTGAACTTTTCAAATACTTCAGACTTGTACCTTAAAAGGTACACATAACCATACCTAGAGAAGTCATCGGTAAAGGTTAAGAAGTAGTTATAGTTCCCACGGGCACTAACATTTAGTGGCCCACATACATCTGTATGGATCAAATCCAATAGATGCTTGGCTCGCTCCACTTGTCCAACAAATGGAGATTTGGTCATCTTTCCTTTGAGGCAGGATTCACAAGTTGGTAGTTCTTGCTCTCTCGTTAGATCAAGCAATTGTGCCAATTTGTTAATTCTCTTCTCAGAAATATGTCCTAATCTTGCGTGCCACAGGCTCATTGAACTATGATTATCTAATTTTCTTTTATGTTGTTGAATTGTGAAAATGGGGTTATGGGGAGTAATAGTATATAAACAATTCGTCAAAGAACCAGAATATATAAAATCAGAACGTTTGAAAATGGAACAATTTCCATTCTCAATGGTAAATCTAAAACCTTCTCTATCCAAAACTGGAATAGAGATAATGTTCTTAATAATATTTGGAACAAAAAGACAATTATTTAAAACTATTACATAACCATTCTCTAAAGCCAGATTAACGGTCCCTATAGCTAATGCAGCAACTCTTGCTCCATTTCCCATCCTAAGAACCGTTTCTCCTCCATCCAGCTTCCTACTTCTTGCCATCATCTGCAAATCATTGCAAATATGTGAGCCACAACCGGTATCTAATACCCAAGAAGTATTGTTAACCGACAAGTTAACTTCAACAAAATATATACCTGAACTCTTCAGGCTTGCAAGATACTCCTTGCAATTCCTCTTCCAGTGCCCTGGTTTGCCGCAGTAATGGCACTTGTCATTGGCTTGAGAAGAAACCTTTTTGACACCGCCCTTAGCTTTCAGCTTGTTGGGTTTAGAGGAACCCTTTCCCTTCTTCTTTCCTTTCTTGGGCTTTTTAGCCTTTGATCCGGAAGAAGATCCAACAAGCAGAACCGGCTTGTCCTTTTTCATGGTGGACTCAGCCGTCTTTAACATGTTCACAAGCTCAGCGATACTAGTCTCCATGTTGTGCATGTTAAAGTTGACAACAAAGGTGTCAAATGATGGAGGCAGAGACTGCAGCAGAAGGTCCGTATAGAGTTCGTTCTCCATAACGACTCCAAGGGACGCCAGCCTTTCAATAAGGGCTATCATCTTCAATCCATGATCATGGACTGAAGAGCCCTCAGTCATACGACATCTGAAAAGCTCTTTTGAGATCTGATATCTCGTCTGTCGAGTTCTTTCACCATACAACTCTTGTAGGTGAATGAGGATCCCATAGGCAGTATCTTGATCCTCATTCTGCCTCTGCAGCTCATTTGACATCGATGCCAGCATGTAGCATCGAGCCTGCAGATTGTCATCAACATGACGTAAATAACCTGCATAATCCTCTGAAGTAATATCCTCCGGCGGTACCAAAGGAGGCGCAGTGTCGAGGACATATGCCCTCTTCTCTAACTGAAGAACTATCTTCAGGTTTCTTAACCAATCGACAAAATTAGGTCCAGTTAATTTGTTTTGTTCAATGATTGTTGCAAGTGGATTCTTTGCCATTTTAGTAGAATAATCTACAAAATATGCAAGAAGCAGAAAATGAGTAAACTATGGGAAAAACATATTCATTTAATATAAGGTCTTTAATACTAAATGTCTCCCACTATTTTCTTCGAATTCCATCACCCCTAATGGAATTTCGGGAAATCAAATTTCCTAGTGAGCTTGAGGTCCAATGAAAATATTTCACACCCCAATTTTATGAGCCCATGAAATATTTTTATCGGTAGTCAACTCTTTGACGATTGTATCACTATACAACCCTCAAGTTTGTTTTGCCTCACCTCTTCTCATATACCCCAATTTTATGAGCCCATATGGTACTAAGTGTCAAACAATACCCATCAAACTTTCGTGTAGATAGAGCATCAAGATGTCCCACGACTCATGGTCAACATAATGACGATTCCATCCCACGAGCATCTCTATGCTTGGTAGAGATCACAGCTTTCCAACACAAGACCACCCCACGACTCATGGTCAGTGATCAAGTGCGGTAGCGGTCGTCATGTCTCTATCTTTGATGGTAGGCATGGAACGATAGGTCCTACCTAACTTGTCCATTTTTGTTTGAAATCGAATTTTCAAAAAATTCTTTTACTTAATTTTAAAAATTAAGTGGGGTTTAATTTTATCCAAGACCTCATCATAATTTAAATTATGTTGGTTATTTAATGCATGACATCATAATATCATTCCACAAGCATAAAAGCATTAAATAAAATCCTAAGCATGCATCTAATACATACTTAAATAAATGGATGATCATGAACCAGTCCTATGCGGTCCATTTGAGCCAAAAATGGACCTAAGGTCAGTCTAAGGGTAATAAAATGAAATAGAACCTATTCTATTACATAATTGTATCCCATACAATCATGGGCCTTCCTTTTTTTATTCTCCTTCGTCTTCCAAAGAAAAAGAAAAACCTTACCTTCTATTCTACTCTCTTTACAGAAAATAAAATAACTTACATAAATGAAATAAGAGGCTCACAGGCCCCATTTTAAAACCCAAAAATATTAAATAAAACCAATCACATTGGTCCAATGGCTCATGATCATCTCATACATGCTCATAATTAACATCATATGTAATTATCAAAATATGTAAATTTACCAAATTGTTAAACGCAATTTTTCTTTTAACTTGGTATAATTTTTAATTGCTTGAAAAAATAATTTTTCTTTGAAAAACAATTTTTCAGAAAAAATTAAAATTAACATTTAATTTTAATATTTCAGAAAATAAAAATAAAAAAAATAATAATAAAAAAAAAAAACGGACCCAGAACGACACGACGAGCAGCACCACTGCTGCCCGTCGGGCGCGCAGCCGGGCGCCCAGCGCCCAGCGTCGGCTGTCGGGTGCCGGGCGCCGGGTGACGGGCGACGGGCGCCCAGCCCAGCGCCCAGCGCCGGGTGACGGGCGCCCAGCTGTCGGGCGCCCGTGGCGCGCCGGCACCCGCTGCCGGGTGCCTGCCCGCGCAGCCGTCGGGTGTCTGACACCCGACGCCGGCGAAATTTTTTTTTTTTTTTTATTTTCATATTTAAACAATTTAAATAAGCAATTAAAATTATTCCAATTAAAAATTTCTAAAATATGCAAAATCAAATTTTACATAATTAACATGAATTTAAACAATTTAAAAACATGTAATCATAAATCCGAAATTCACTAAATAAGCGAAACCGAGGGCTCTGATCTTATGTCTTGCATTTTTTATTTCTGCACATTAGATAAAGTCCTTAGACCAAATTTAGCTACGGGGCATGATCGCGCATATGATGGCGATCATGGAACATGCCTCTAAGGCTTTGGTTTTAAATAAGTTCCGAGTCGAGAGTTTTTTGAGATGGGATATCAAATAGCTCAGTAAGACTCGTACATATAATGCATGCTCGTGAGACGAGGATGTCACATTCCATTGGCATTAGCGTAGAGACGTAAGTGCATATATGTGGGTGCTTGTTAGGGAACAAGTACACCGAATATGGCCCGCAAGAAATTCTTAGTTGGAGGCTTTGCCCGTCGAAATAAGAATTTCTGTGTTGCGATAGTACACGACTAGTCCTTAGACTTGAGGCACGATGATAGCCTTGTGTGCATCCTACAGCACTTTGATATATCTTCTGATTGCTTGACAATCACAAAGGGGGTATGTTGGGTGTTGCACTGGTGTGCATGGAGGTTTGTCAGTTGCCAACATAGAATTCGACACTTGTTTTTTTAAACAAGGGAATCTCCTGTGTTTTCATAGTTCGTGATTCAAAGACCTTGGCCAAGGCAGAATGAATTATGATTCATCAAGAATCATTGGAACTTGAAATGGGATCACAGCAATTGAATCATTTAGGGTTTCGACTTATAATTCATGCCTTAGATTCAATCAGGAGATTAGCTGTCGAAAGGACCGTACGTGTATGGTACTCGCAACTGAAATAGGTTTACTCGCTATTTCACCTAAGACTAGTTTGTCATGATTACTTGCTAGGTGTTTTCATGGATAGTGAGGTTCTTGAAATTAAGGAGTTGATTCCAAACGGATTAATTAATTGGATTAATTAATTGGAATAATTGTTATTCATAAGCTGTAAATGTTGCAAACCCACTACTAGCTTAGTAGTGAACCTAAGAGGGTCACACATCTTTATGAAAAGTAACATTTTTAATTTTAGATTTTATCCAATGGTTGGAAATTAATTAATTAATACTGATCAATTAATTAATTAAGGGTTCTATTTAATTTAATAGTTAAATTAAATTATTCAATTAAGTAATTGGATTATTTAATTGGACCTAATTTTATTAGGAAACCCAATTGGAGTAAATTAAATTAATCAATTGGATTGATTAAATTGGGATTGAATCAATTGAATTGATTTGGGAATTTTTGAGTCCAAGCCCAAAATAAATGTGGATCACTTAAGAAGCCCACTAAAGTATGAAGAGAATAAATTAAATAAATATGATTTATTTAATTAACATATTTATAGATAAATAAATAAAGTGACCAATTTTATAGGATAAAATAGGCCACTAAGATTTAATTTATGTATAAATATAATTATAGTATATATATATGATATATATATCTATCTTGATATTATTTGAAGAGTTCAAATTAATATCAACAATGTATGTAGACAGTTTTGATGATTAATGTAGTCTCAAATTAGTGCACATACAATAGAAGAGTGAAAAAAAAAGAAGAGTTCTTGAAAGATTTGGAATCCTTCCAAGATAAGGTTTTGAAGTAGTTCAAAATAGAAAAACTTTCCAAGAGTTGGAAAAGGATTAAAATTTTCAACCCTATATATATATGAGGGATGAAAATTACATAATTCAATTCAAAAATTTGAGCAAAAAATATTTTGTTTAAAGTCTTCTATTTTTTTACTCTTCAAGAAAAAAAAAAAAAAAGAAAATCAGTTTCTTGTTATTTTCTTCATATTATTGTTTCAAGAACATAAAGAATCAATCTTTATTGTTCTTGAAAATATACTCCGGTTCTAGATTAGTAAACAATTAAAAGGATAGTAGCGAATCCTTTTGATTGGTGTTGCTTTCCGTATCGTGGACCTGATAGAGGGGAGACACTTGGATCCCTGCGAGTTCTGATAGTCCAGGATAAGCAATTGATTGCTTCATTCCCTACAACAACCGGAGTGCACAAAAGGTATAATCCGATTTTATATTTATATATATATTCACTTGAATAAGCGCGATCGTTAAAATCGCTTTCGAATCAAAGGGGTTAAATTTATGTTTGATAAAAATTTTAATTTTCCGCTGCGTATACCCCTGCGATTATAGCGAACCCAACAAATATATTGTGCCTGGAAAATCTTCAGCTTGAAGACAACTTATTGCGTAAAGATTGATAGGCAGAACAGCAGATCTTGAACTTTTCCTCTGCAAATGCCTGTTCTTGCACATCATTTATCAATGTGTTAATACAAACTAAGTGGTCCTAATGATGAATTCATGCCTAGAAAGACAACATTTTCGCCTTCTACGTTTTCTTTTACTATGATAAAAGAAGAAGACACTCTACTGCTGCCATATAGAACAAAGACTAAACAAGCTCTCAGAAGGAGAAAACTGGAAATGTTACCAGAAAAATGTTCATTTTTCTTCATTTTTTTTGGTGCAAAAACGGGAGCAAAGAGAAAGGAATTTATCATCTGTCGATTCATATGTACCTTAGAACAGCCCTGATGGTGATCAGGATGCCATTTCACTGCACATGATCGATATCTGTAAATGTAAATCCATGAAGACTATTTAATAAGACTATGATCGATCAGATTGAACAAACGTTGGAGAAATTAGGACAATGAAGTCCAACTTACGCGATTCTAACATCTTCAAGATTTAAAGGTCCAGTAGCACTCAATCCAAGTGTTAGTCGTTCAGAAGTCATATCTGGTAATGGTATGTTAAACGATTTTGAGGATGAATTCCCAGACTGTTTGCAGGAATCTTGAGTCCTTCCATCCTCAGCTCCCCAATACCAGTATGTCGGATAGTCATCATTTAACTTCTCTGCAAGCAGAACGGAATCAGGAATTTTAAATTTATTTAATTTTTTTTCATATTTTTAGCTATAAATTTTGTCTGTTTAGGAGGATAAAATATGAAAATTTAATAAATTTATATGTAAAATTGGAAGTTATATATAGACTGGAGAGGGCGGCTGCCCCTGAATCCCCATGGCTTCGTCCCTCTGCAAGACTCAGTCTCACAAGTTTCTGTACAACTATTATTCCAAATCAGCAAATATTTTAATGTGACAGCATATATTATATTGTGTTCGTCAAAGAAGTATACAAACTAAAGCACTATCAAGCCTGTCAAGAGACTGTTACTTTGTTAATTTTGAGTGCAATACTTAACAGCTTGGAAGTGCAATCAAATTATACAAACAATTTGTATATATCGTAGAAAGGCCATGATCATTAAACAGTTTTCTGGTCTACTACATAATTCTCAGAGCACTTACCGATGTCTGAAACTTGGGATCTTTCATAAACAAGTTCATATCTCGGCTGGAGGAAAAAGAGAACTTTTTCAGACAATTTCATTAATCAAAGAAGAGCAAACAATCCTGAATAAAAACATACTACATTGGAAGATGATAGTAAATCTTAACAAAGTAGGATCTCCATTTTATGATCATGAAGAAATATATGGATGCATGGCTTATTCTGTGACAGACAATCAACAAATATTATTTGAAAACTCACCCTTGGTGGCCCCCAACGATCGCTTCTTTCCTGCACAAAAAAAAAAAAAGGTGATAAAGATTATAAAAAAAAAAAAAAAAGGATTATTGTAATGAAGAAATAATGAAAACAAAATACAGATCAATGTCTTTTAACATACTAATTATACTTGTAATTCAAGAGAAAAAAAAGTATCATTAAACCATTTAAATAATATCGATCTTTACGACATTAAAACAATATTAATTCAATTACTGAAGTTAAAATTATGAAAAAGTAACTATAAGAAGAATAATGGTTAATAGAGCAAATTAAGGCATATGCATGCATACAGGCCAGTAGGTGCGCTTCTTGAGGCTGAGAAGAGGAGTGGAGTGCAAAAGAGCAGCCATTGATGAAAAATTAGGGTTGGCCAGTGAGTCTGCTTTCATGGCTTTGCTAATACTCATTATCACAAATTCTAGTAATTATTTGTTGTAGACAAGAATAGGGAAAAATGTATTAATTAGACCCCTAATGGAAGTTAAGTATTAGGAATTAATATGTGATCAAAAGTAGGTTACCCCTTCCCCAAGGTTTGCAATTTGAATCTTTTATTCCTTTTTATCTTTTTTCCTTTTTTGGGCAATTGATGTATATAGTCACTATTATTGATTTAATATGAGAAAAAGTGAAAGGTGACAGTGTGGGTACTGGGTAAAAGTATTGGGGTTTTGTTATTATATTTTAAATTGTTTATAATTGTTGTATTTCATGGAAAATTAAAGAGAGGGGCTAAAATTGCATTGTTATTTCCTTTATTATTGTATTTTTGCTAAAGGTATGTTTGTTCATAGTTCAAATTTAGAATAATATTTTGAAATTTGAACTAGATAGGCTAGTTTGATCAATGAGCACTGAACATGGGTTGGATACAATTGGAGTTATAGTCATATGGTATGACCAGATTAAATTCCATCATAGACAAAAGATAAAAATATTATTTTTTATTTTTTATTTTTAAGTTAGTTCGTTATTCACGCACTTGCATGCAAAGAATAGTCATTTTGGATCTTTAATTTAAATTTGGTATTGCATACTCATGTTGCCTTTCACAAACAGTTTGAATCTTTTATTACAATTTTACATTACATATTGTATTATATATCATGTTTGCACATCATGTATATAAAATCATATAGATGTGGTGTGCATTTGTAATATGCAACATAAAATACAATATAAAATTATAATAAATATATTCAAAAAATTATTTTATACATTTTGTGTGTATAGTAAAGTGCAACACAAAATAAAAATACAAAATAAACACCATTAAAATAGAATATCCAAAGCCAAGAAATCAGTACACGTTTTTCTTTAATATTTTTACTGACAATGCAATAAAAGAAAAAGCTCCAACATGTACAACTACCCATAGAGCTTCAAAAGACTTGAATGGCCATTTCCATCTTTACACAATTTCACACTAGTACTACTATCTTCAATGACAGTACTCTCAGTACTAATACTCATCTTGTTTCTTGTGTTCCCAAGTAAATAAGGCACCACGCTCGTACGTTCATCCACCATTGGAAAACGAACGACATTGGGATCTAACTCAATCTCTTGACTTGATACTAAAAAATGATCAATAATACAAGACAAATCATTGATGAGGAGAGAAACCAGAATATGGATATATTGATGATAGAAAAGACTAGTAGATTTGTATAATTACGGGGCTTGAAGAGCTCAGGGTCTTCCGTTGCACACTTGACATGAGCATAATATCTACACCTGCCACAAAAATAAGCCCCCAGACTTGTGATCATCTTTTCACAAATTGCACAACAATAAGACCTCGAAGATCTTAAGAGGAAGACCATAGGTGAAAGACAGAGGTTTGACTCCATCGCCATGTTTTTTATGTCGAATGGTATTAGGTAAAGAAGAACAGTCCCTATGAAGCCAGTAGCCACACATGTGACACAAGTAGCACCGGCCCTTATGTTCATCCCCACAGGCACCACAACGGAAAATAGATTCCCCGCGAAGGGGGATCAATTCGTGCGGGTGGCTCCTGTGTAAGATCTTGATCTCCAGAGGAAAAGCACATAACAGGTGAAGAAAGGAGTCGCAGTACTCACAGGAAAGACAAGGTTCACAATGGCAGTTTATGCAGTTTACGCAGCTGTCGAATAGGATGGCTTCGCCGTATTCTGGAGGAGGTTCTGTGACGAGGGTCAGAGGGTGCTGTCGGTGCAAGAAATGTTCCAGTTTCTTGGGGAGATGGGCACATTTTTTGTGCAGGAAAAAGTTGCACCCCGTGCTGCAAACGTAGGACGGAGTGGAGAAGATTGGCAATCCACAGGCACTGCAGAGGCAAGAATGCCAATCATCAGGAACAGGATTGTTTTCTCCATGCAAAATCAAGGGGTGATCATGGATGAAATGTTGAATGTTCATCTGTCACACTCAAAATCTATGATTAGCAACCAAAAATTTGAAGAAGAAAAATGTGTTTGTTTTGTGTGAAATCAGAAGCTAGGATTTGATTATTTTCTGTCATTTTCTTGGTTGAAGCACAATGCTAATACTTAACGATGAATACTATATAACCTTTTTTCCATTAGTTTAATCTTGAAGAATTAGGAGGGTCCATTTCTGTATATTAAACCATGCAAGAAATGAATAAACTAGTAGAAAGATAAACGTAGTGTAATATAGAATGAACCAACAAAAGATTAAGTAGGCATCATGACCAAATATTTGTATCATAGTTCATTCTAAGTTATACTTTCCTTAGTAAACTGGCAAGAATCTCCTCAAGCACATTTAAAGACCAAAAAAAAAAAAAATACTGTCCCTAAACTACCAATATTTTAGCTTACTTTAGACGGTACTTCACTGGGATTTTCACCTTTTCCAGTTTTAATAATTAAATTACGGATTGCATGGTAGATTTTTAGGAATGTTACTTTCAAAAGTTTCTTAAAGCAAATAATATATAGAATTCAAATAAAAAAGCTTATAAAACCGTCCTCTGAAAGAATTAAATTAAAGTGATCTGGGATGATATCTGTCAATGTGCTCCAGCATAATTTCTAAATTAATTGAAAGTTTGGTTTAAGAATTTAGGGAATTATGTCAGTCGTCGGGTTTTGAGTGCGTTTTTGTCCAAGTGAGATCGAACCTTAATTATTTAACATTGCGTGCAAAAGACATACTTACCGTGGTTGGGGTTTGTATGGCAGCAAAATTGCCTAATCAATCCTATAATTCTTATGTAGGTAACACTTGTAGTCTTTAAGTTAGGAGGAATGTTAGCATATTAATTTTCCTTTCAAAACGTAAAATCTCCATTTCTATAGTCATGTAACGGGCACGTGAGACTTTTCTGGGCCAAATTCAATTTTTTTTGGCAAGAGTGTCCTGATATCACACAATTATTAAGTTGGCTATAAACTTGTGAGACTTGATATTACAGTGTCGCAGAAAATTAAGAAAACCACCCATATGGTACGACATACGAGTCCAATTCTTGAGCTATTACCATAAAGAGGACGAGATAAATCAACAGACACTATAAATCCTCAGAAAAATAAGATATTTCAATATCAAAATCTGCAATAGTACAAATTGCAACCTGAAGCTTATTTCTCGAAACAATTTCCTGTAGTTAACCAATACATATGTTAATCTAATCAGTTTTCTCCTACAAGACCTTCTCCCTCAGTATGGTACGGTCAATCTCTAATGTAGAACCAGTTTATCACATAAAGACTGATATGCGGCACTGCAAACCTTGAATTTCTCTTCCGCAACGACCTGCAGACAGCATCAACTAATTATGTTTTCTTGGGAACCCATTGATTTTTCAGTGCTCAATTTAGAGACAGAATTTGCACCAACAAGCATCAATGTCATATGTAGGCATGGAAATCGTTTTGAGTATGCAAGTTTCAAAACAATTCTAGAGAAAATGAAAGCTCGTCAATAACAAACATTATTCATGAGTAAAGTGATCAATGCCATCTAAATTGCTAGTCACTTGAATACATCACAAGAGATTATACTAAAAAGGGCAGATTTTGGGGTGCAACATACAGGAGTAAATGGAACAGAAACCATAGAGAAATACCTTGGAAGAACCCTGGTGGCGATCTGGATGCCATTTTAATGCACATGCTCGATATCTGAAAATGAAATGTCTTTTAGGATCATAGAATCAAAAAAAGAAACATCTCCCCAACCTCCATCCCAGCAACATATCTATGGGCAGGAACTAGAAAATTAAAGATAAGAAAGTTTGAAGAGATCTTACGCATTTTTAACATCTTCTAGGTTTAAAGGACCTGATGCACTCAGTCCCAAAGCAATCCTATCGGAAGTCATGTCCGCCATAGGTTTTTCATACTCTGATGACGAATCATATTCTTCATCATACTGATATTTCCAACCGCTAGAAGTCCTATAGCTGCTAGAGTAACTTGAGTTCCTAAATCGTGGTTCATCATCTGTTGTGAAGGACCAATAGAAGTATCGGTTTTCACCAAATGCTGAACGGAAAATGGTCTCAAATTCAACATCATCATCGTCATCACAAAACTCAAAATCTCCTGGAAATAGTTAACATCATATTCAGAAGACAGATGAGAAGGCCTGATGAGATTGAAAACCCGCTCAGGCATGTCTTATAGAAAAAGAAATTATACGCAATGTGGAATTAGCAATTTCGACTACAAGTGCTAGCTTGGCCGGTTTGATAGACTCCTCCAAAAACCTAAAGAAAAATAATAATGGCGAAGGGCTCATTCTACTTATTTAAATGGGGGAAAGGTGAGAACAAGTTTTACTCAAACAAGCAACTGTAACGTTGACTTGAGAAATTTCTGACACTGAACTGGTGCTTTATTAGGATAAAGAGGTAAACATACTTCTGCACGCTCGAGATGTTGTATTTCTTGACTTCCCCCTTTTATATCCATCTTCCTGAAACTTGGTCTGAACCAAGAATTCCCTCGACCTGAAGGTTGATCGTACTCATCCCTATCTGACTGCCAGCTCTGTTTCACAGAAATCATAGAAAGGGTATAAGAAATCACAATGGTCAGAGGCAGCTCAATGGCAATACCCATGAACAATTCAGAAAGGGCCAAAAGCACTGCCTGGAAGCTTCTCTTCAAGAAACAGGTCGTCGTATAGCAACCAAGTATGGATAGCAAAAGTTTTCCAGAAAATAAGTTTATTGCTAAAACAGGGATGCGAACTTGCAGAAGTTTATAAACACCCAGTGGCTGATGCAGGGACTCAAAGAAAGTGAACAATAGCAAAAGAACATATATTCTTCATTAATTCTACATAGAGAAACTTGCAACAAAACTTGAAAACATGTGCTTTTCCTCTCACCAACAGCCATTAGCACTCTAGCACAGATGTCCTCCAAATCCACTTCCTACTGCAATGGGACGCAAACTAGAAAACCCATGTATTATGGATTCACTCAACAAAATAAATTGAACCATTCAGCTCCAAAATAATATTTCACATTCTCATGACCTTTTCTTGAATCCCAGACAAATGTGTAAGAACATATAGAAGTAGAGAGAGGGGCGACAGGAGCGGATGGAGGGACTTGACAAGAAAAGGCATCAAGCATGACATGGAAGATTAACTCCAAACATTAAAACCCTCTGTGCACCATGTAGTAAATAAGGAACTGAAAAACCAGAAAATTCATCTGATATATACAACCTGAAATAGGTGCTCCGCAAATTCACTGACATTGCGCAACAAACACTGTTTCCTGAGCCTTTTGTGATACTCGTTAAATTTCTGCACATAAAAGTTGCAGGAAACACAAGATTTGGCCCATCAAGCATATTTAAAAGTATTGCAACATACATTGCCAAATGTGTAAGAATTCTGCTCAATAAGAGGAAGACGGAAAAATACTCCATGGTTAAAAACACCTTAACAGACATTAGAAAACTTATTGGCAAAGAGTTTACAGAATACTTGTTAGATACAAATTAGTAATAATTTCGAAGGCATTAACAACAATGTCAGCCTTCATACATACTCTCATTAACGCAGGTGCAACATTACATAATTGTGCTTCAACTCTAGAAATCTTCTCTTAGGAGCATATACGAACAAAGGATTTGCCAGTTACCGGGAACATCAACCACTACTGTCTCTTTTAATTGGGAAGTTGATTATCATCTTCTCAGTTACTAAACACCGTTCTTATTGATATACCAAAAACACTTTTGGAAAAGCTAAGAAGGAAGATAAGTGAGATTTCGCAAAAGCAAAGACAATTTTAAAATATATTAGTTGCGTCTCAAGATCCAGAGTATTAGTACTTTGTCATCCATGAAATAATTGAATTTGCTAATTCAAGAGCTGAATGCAGAAGACTGACTAAAAAAGGGACCCCACATAGGCTAGACAACCCCAGAGTTAGCAGTGTGATCAATCCTACCTAAAATTATTTTCGACAAAATGCAAGCCCTGGAAACTAAGAATCCTCACGCAGACTAATGAATGAATCAGAAGACAACCACAAGAGTTTAGCAGTGCCATTTTTATATCATTCGACTGCAGACACAACTTGCTTATCTATTTAATTGCTTTCATAAAATTCTAAGGGCATGGGACGAGTATATTGAAAAACTTGCATCTTATTCTCTTTTCTTATCTTCCTTTTGTGCTGTCCAATATCCTTTTTCCCATTGTTGACCTACTAATCTTATCCCTTTGATTCACAAGTTAGCACAATCATCCAATTGAATTGCTTCATATCAACATCAAAGCTATTCTTTACGTAATGCCAAAAATTTCAACACTCAAACATAGTGTTAAACTAGTCATAACTTAACACTCGACTCTTCCTCATCGTGCATGTATTCATTCAATTCTTTATCATTATTGTAGCATCATCATGAGATGAAGGAAAAAGAAGGAAAATGAAAAGAGAATAACAGAGAGAACTCACCCTTGGGGAACTCCTAAAAGAACTTGCCTGCACAACAAAGATAAATAAAGTGAATACAATTATGTAGCAAACCCAAGTACAGATCCATTTTATAACTTTGCATATTATTCTTCTTTGCAAACCCCCCACCCCCACCCCACCCCCACCCCACCCCCTGCGATTTCTATATTATCTAAGAGATATAGACATTCCCATTGGCTTTCCATGAAAAGCTCAAATCTTTGCAATTACTATAACGAAGAACACTCTCCAATATGGCACATTTTCATTTGCCACATAATCCATCACGATATACAAAACTTACAGAACTTGGCAACAAAACCAATTGGGGTTCCATAAACAAATCCACATAATGAATCAATAAATATAACAACAAATCCCAAGATCACTTAATGCATTTTCTTTCCTCCCTCAGACTATCAATGACAATTCAAAGATTAAAAAACATACAAATTTAACTGAATTAAGAATTGTAAAAACCGAGTTTTGCATAGTAAATTTCTGTTTTTTAACGAAAAGCAGAAAACTTGACTAATTTATGCTACTAAAAAAATCATCTACAACCCAATTTCATATTCCCAGAAAAATCCATTCAACATATACACACACACTACGATACATCCATATCATCAACCAAATTTTAAAAATAAACAAACAAATTAAGTGGGCTTACAGAATCCCAATGGGTGCGTCTTCTGCGCTCTGAAACAGGAGTGCAATGAAAAAGAGAGGCTCTAAGCTGAAAAGGGTTGGCTTGAGAATTGATTGTTGCCGCTACTCTGCTGGCTTTATTCATTTTTGCAAATCATTCCAATGAAAAAGTGAAAAAAAAAAAAATTGTTTTTCTTTTCTTTTCTATTATTGGGGAGTGGCGACCCTGAAGTGAAGGGCGACTGAGAAATGAATGAGTCAACTCGGCAGACTCGACGGATGAAACAACATGGATGGGCCTTTTGGCCTTTTGGATCTTGAAATGGTATATGGTTATTTCTGTTGAAGCCTATAACTATAGCAAAGGATGGATTCTATTTGGGGTAATGGTACCAAATGAAACTCTAATGGGCCTCTTGTTTTTGGAATTGGAGGCCCAAATGAAAATACAAAGGACCAAAAAACTAGTATAATAAATTGTGATGAAGGAAAATTTCATAATTGTGTTGCAAGGATGATATAGCATTGCTATGCCTAGTTTCAAGGGCTTTCTTGTAATTTTCCTCCAGGCAAATCGAGATGCAAGAAATGATTTTAATTACTTTGATTGAATATAAGCAAGGAAAAATAAGACCATTCATGGTTTTGGTATGAATCCCGCTTAGATAAAAAATAGTCGAATGCATTTGTACGTTGCATTGTCGAGTAAGTGTGATTCCATTATTTTTTCATATTTTCTATTAATTTATTACTTTGGATACTTATTTTTTATTGAATGGTCGGAGATCATTGATACGTTCTTGACTTCAACATTCTTAATTTCACATTTGATATATGAGCTTAAGGTATTGAAATATCACAAATCAGAATTTAGACCTTCACGATTTTGAACAAAAAAACAACATAGAGTCGAAACTTGCAACGTTTTAGTAATTTCGATATCATTTAAATATAAATTTAAGTTTTGTAGTATAATATTAATGTCCATTCAATCTTTATTGAAATATAATTTTCTAATTATTTTGCAATCAGCGTTTCAAGAACAAGTTAGAGGGTATGTGATATTCATATTTGATTTAATATAATAGTTGTACGTAATTTTTCACATGCAAAAATACAAGAAGTATGAATGTATTTTATTTTTTTCCTTGTTCAGGGCCACCACAAATGCAACAAAGGCACTTGGCTTTACCCTAAATATGTACATCAATCTATTCCAATTTTTGGAAGAAGAGATTTGGCCACTCAAATAACCACATAAATAAATGTGAATTTATCAACGTTATAATTTATTACCGACCTTAAAAATAAAATCCACTCATCGTGTGATTCTAATGAATTTTGCACTTAAAATGAAATACATATTCTTCAATTTAATTTACAGTACTATTTCTAGCAGTGCTTGACAAACTCCACTACTAAGTTCTGGGAAGGAAATTTCTTCCATCCACAAAAATTCAATTTTTTATTTATTTTTTGGTTACCATATTGCACATCTTAAAATATATTAGTTGTGTCTTTTTTGTTTTATTCTAATTTAATTGAGGCCTTCCCAATTAATATGAATTTATGAATTACAATTTGTTTTACTAAAATACACCTACTATTTGCATCTTTAATGGGATCCCTATATTTTTTATTACTATTATTATTATTTTTAACACTTGGGTGGACTAGGAAGTAAATTAAAAAATCTAAAAGTGCATATTGATTAGAGCAACTTCCATTCTTTTTGGGTTTCGGGTACGAGTCCAGTATATTTAATTCAAAATTCAATCCTTTAATATTTTTAAAAATTTAGAATTAAATTTATTTTATAATTTATATATATTTTAAATGATAATATTAAAAAAATTAAAAAAATAATTAAAAAAATATCATATAAATATATTTATATATATAATAATTTTTAAAAATAAAAAATAAACAAATCATGTTTAGTTCTGAGTTGGGTTTGAAAATAAAGAACCAAGACCCTATCAAAATTCATTAATATTATTAAAACTCTTAAAAAAAAAATTAATTAAAATAATCTAAATTTGAACTCATCTTATCGTATCCTACTGAGAATGACTGTCCAAAGATCATGGCTAAGTAGTTGCCTAGTAACTACAAACTATTGCAAATTCCCACACCTAATGTTCTTGTTTATAATTACTTCTACTATGATCATTGTTCCAATTTTTCAATATAAAATTTGTGTTTTATTTTATATTTTTTATATCTAAAGTTGTGCCTTGCATCCTTATTAATGGTATCAAATTCAGAAATAAAAATGATTAAAAAATTACATTGTATAAGTCAATAATATATTATTCACGAACACCATATTTATAAAAATATAATACAATATTAAAATAAAAAAATTTAGAACTTCTAAAGAGCACATTAATTTGATTTCCTTAGTAGCGATCAAATCCACATCTTAAATTTTATATTATCTCAACGTGAAAATTGTCAGTCACTAAAATTCTTCTAGCACTCTTAAATTTTAATTTCAAATTAAAAAACCCACGTCCACAATTTGTAACTCTCTCTCTCTCACTCTGTTCTTCTCTTTTTAATAGTTTTCTGGACATAGTGTTTTTGTGATTTTCCTCGACGAATAATAGGCAACCTTAATGTTCTCCAAGCCTCTCATTTCCAGAAAGAGAGAGAGGTGCGTTGCACGTTAACATCGGACAGTTGACCGGAAGATCCGGTCAACACGCGAAACTCGGGTTCGGACAGGAAGGAGAAACGGACACGTGGCCGTTGGGATGGTCTCCCCATCGCACGTGGGCGACATGGTCTTTCCAGACTGTTGGAAACGGAATGCTGAGCTGGAAATGGCAGAAATTTTTCCCATCCCCCAATGTAGGCACCTATCATTGCTCGCCCACCCTCCCACCCACTCATCCACGAAGAAAAAGAAAAAGAGAGAAATAAAAAAAGGTGCACAAAAAAGTAGGAATTTTGATTCTTTGTTTGGGGGACTTTTTGTGGTAGGACAAATATGCCCTTGAGGTTAACAAAAGCTGTGCCTTAGGGTCACTTTAGGGATTTGAGATATTTTACTCAGCACGATATATAGTCATATATGTTTTGATGAAAATAATGTTTTAGAAGTTTCTTGCTCGAATTCGATATAGTATCACCAATAATTAAATATTTAGAAAAGACTATATGATTCTTTTTTTAATGAAAAAGAGAAAAGACTATATCATCTTTGAAAAACTTGCAATGAAATTATTGTTGGTCATGAAGTTTTATAAAATATTACTAAATGATTATTTTGCTAAGAAATTATTTTTACATTTTGATATAGGATGAAAGATTTGAACAAAAGATTTTGAAACCAAAGATTTAAATCCATTGTTGCAAATATATTGCACTTGTGTTGGATAAATTTGAATTAATAAGAAATTTAAAATTTTTAACATGAATTTGAACTATTTTTTAATTCAGATTCACTTAATATTAAAAGTTAATTTAAAATTTTTAACTCTAAATTTTTCTTTCCAATCTAATCATTTCATTAAAATGCAATATAAAATACCATAATTAAGATGCAAAATTAAGGGAACATATATAAATTTCAAAATAGTCCTCCAAAGGTTAAAAAAGTACAGATGGGGAATGACCTCAAAAGTGAAGGGCATATCTGTCCTCACAGCAGAACTGCATGCAAAAGCCAGCCAGCTATATCCACCATCAATGTGATGCTGTCGTGGGTACCACAACCCACAGATTCAAATCATAACAATCCAACGGCTCTGATCTTCAGAAGCATGAATTTGAGGTTCATTTGAGCTGAAGTTCATCTGAGGCAGAGTTTCATTTCTCGTTTTTTAAACAAGAGGGCGGGCACCTCAGACACAGGAAAAACAGAGGCCACATTATCATTGAGAGAGAGTGAGAGAGAAGGAGAGAGAGACTTTCATAACAAGAACAGGAAAAGAGAGAGACCCATTTCCAACAAGGCCTCAAAGGTACAATCTTTGCCTTGAATAATACTTTCTCATTACAAAGATTCGATTTTTATCTTCAATTTGGTGAAAGATTCAGTTTTCATCTCATTTGCAAAAAGGTTGAATTTTGTTATGCCTTTCTTTTTCTTTTTAATTATTTCAGATTCTCTTGATCTGTGCCAAAAATTTCTTTTGTGTTTGGTTTTTGTTGTGGGATCCAGCTATTTATGCTTCTTATGAATCTTGATTCGTGGATCTGCAAATGGGTGTTTTCAGTTATGCCCAAATATAAGAAGTTAAATGACAATCAGTGGTTTGGTGAGAAGATCATATGTTTTCCAGTTCATGCTTATTGGTGGAAGATTTATGTTTGTCTATTTGCATTTGTGTGAGATCTCAAATATAATTTTGGAAATTTTCCAGATATCATCAGAGTTTAGAGGTGAAATATGCATATACTGATTCATCTTTTTGGTTAATTACATCCATGATATTGTTTGTCATATTGAGAAGTCGAGCATATTTGGCTGTTCAATATTGAATCAAGACCCAGATGCTATTAGAAATGAATGATCTTCACAACCTGTGTGTAGTTTGAAACTGTACACGAACTAAAGTTTCAACCAATGTCTCTTGTTAGTGCTTTTGCTCTCAACGCCATTTGTTTGATTTCTGCTCTGTGATTGCAAAAGCATTGGTAAAAAATCTTCCTTCGTTTTGTATATTCATTTTATACAAGTTGGTATATCCACCCTATTTGAGTCTTCATGAATGCTGAAGTTCAATTAAATTTTGATCAAGAGACTGATATCTAGTGGCACCTTGTTAATATTTCTTCACGTGCAAAATATTTCGCATCAACTGTTTCCAAGCTGCCTCTCTGGATGGATCTTGCATTATTATCAAGGTTCAGTCTTGATGCCAATCTGATTTGATGTGACATTGCATCCTTTTGTTTTCGTAATACTGCCATTGAATTCGAAGTGAAGTTCTCTTGATCAAATTATAGCATGGGCTTTTGTTTCGATGCACGATTTATGTTTTAGTTATATGCTATTGCCTTCTCCCCCAAAAATTGAAGATGATTACTTTTTCTCCAGAGAACATTAAGAGATGGCAGAAGCCGAGGATATTCAGCCTCTTGTTTGTGACAATGGAACTGGAATGGTTAAGGTAATCTTTGCATCCAGTACCTAGCAAAACTTATGTTTCTTGTGCTACCAATTCAAATTTTTGCTTCAATTGCTAATCCCATGATTGAAAATAAGAGCTTAGCATATTGTTATGATTTCAGAAGCTTGTTGTTTATGTTGATCTCAAATTCTCAGGCTGGATTTGCTGGAGATGATGCTCCAAGGGCTGTCTTCCCCAGCATAGTGGGACGCCCTCGTCACACTGGTGTGATGGTTGGCATGGGCCAAAAAGATGCTTATGTCGGTGACGAGGCTCAATCCAAGAGAGGTATTTTGACACTGAAGTATCCAATTGAGCATGGAATTGTCAGCAACTGGGATGATATGGAGAAGATATGGCATCATACCTTCTACAATGAACTTCGTGTGGCCCCAGAAGAGCACCCAATCCTCTTGACAGAAGCTCCTCTCAACCCCAAGGCCAATCGTGAAAAAATGACTCAAATCATGTTTGAGACCTTTAACACCCCTGCCATGTATGTTGCCATTCAGGCTGTTCTCTCCCTTTATGCCAGCGGTCGCACAACTGGTAAGGAAAAAACTAAATCAATTTAATTCTTCCATTTACTGATGCCTGACATCCTTGTGGTCCTTTTGTTCTGTTCTTTTGGTTAAGAATGATAGTGATATATGATCCATATAGGTAGAGAGATATCAGGCCCTTAATCTCTGTTTTCTGAATAAGCAGTCAGTCATTAAATTATAAGAAAAATGTTCTATTCCAACTTTATAACACGATTCACCTGCTAAGATGGACATCTCTCTACTCAATAATACAGAATGCTTTCAAAATGTTAGTGGAAATGGATATGCTTCTTCATGCATAGGGCAGACTGTGGCATTTGTTCTGTTTGATTGTTCATAGGCACTTCGGTAACCAGCAACTGTGACAGATCGCTAATCAAGTCTTGCATCTGATTTGCTTCTTAATGGAAAAACAATATCACGTGCAGGAAGGCATAGATAATTCATATGGTGAAAAAAATGAAATGATACAATGCAAAAATTGTTCTAGCCACCTGGCTAATGCTTAGAGGATAAATCACCTTCTCTATTAAGCTAAATTATAGTGCTATTTACACTTTTGTGACCTGTTCATTTCTTTGGCAGGTATTGTTCTTGACTCAGGAGATGGTGTCAGCCATACCGTCCCCATCTACGAAGGTTATGCTCTTCCCCACGCAATCCTGCGTCTTGATCTGGCTGGTCGTGACCTCACTGACAACCTCATGAAGATACTGACAGAGCGAGGCTACTCTTTCACTACAACAGCTGAGCGGGAAATTGTGAGGGACATAAAAGAGAAGCTAGCTTACATTGCTCTTGATTATGAACAGGAGCTTGAAACAGCAAAAACAAGCTCTGCTGTGGAGAAAAACTATGAACTTCCTGATGGACAGGTGATCACTATTGGTGCTGAAAGATTCCGGTGCCCTGAGGTCCTCTTCCAGCCTTCAATGATTGGGATGGAATCTGCTGGCATTCATGAAACCACCTATAATTCTATCATGAAGTGTGATGTTGATATCAGGAAGGATCTGTATGGCAACATTGTCCTCAGTGGTGGCTCCACCATGTTCCCAGGTATTGCTGACAGGATGAGCAAGGAGATTACAGCTCTGGCTCCAAGCAGCATGAAGATTAAGGTGGTTGCACCGCCCGAGAGAAAGTATAGTGTATGGATTGGTGGGTCCATTTTGGCCTCTCTCAGCACATTCCAGCAGGTATGCTTACATTTTAGCGATCAAAAACCTGTTAGGAGTTTCAAGAATTCTGCTCAACTGATTTTCTTGTTCTTATTGCAGATGTGGATAGCCAAAGCAGAGTATGATGAGTCTGGGCCTTCAATTGTTCACAGAAAGTGCTTCTAAAATAACACCACTATCACTGGAGAGATTCATAAATCACATGATTGCTGATGCTGCTTCTCATTTGCTTTTCCTTATTTATTTCTTGTTTCTTTTCCTCTGAGTTTTTACTTATTAAAATTTGGACATTGGCATGGAAACAATACTATCCTGTCAAAATATTCATTTTTTTTTCCATTTATATTAATTTGTAGAAGAGTTGTGTATTTTCAATGGTATTATGATTTGAGTTTTGGATGGAGAGAGCCAATGCTTCACAGTATTTATCTGCTTGTTCGATTCGTAGTCACATACTGTAATATATATAAGTTTGTAATGCCAGATTGAATCTTGGGGTTCTTGCTATTCATCTCCTTAGCCAAAAGCATTTATAAAGTGAATTTCAGATTTCTTGCTTCTTGGTTTAATAAGTTTGTCAATTTATCTACCTTCGCTATAATTATGGTCCCGAAATTTTGAATTTTCTAACCATTTGAAATGCACCTAAATTTTGCACAACTTTTATCGAAATTTTGAATATCCTCAAAAGGTTTCATAAATCTGTAACTTTAAAATGTGCATCGATACAGATCTTTACAGCCATTCCTAAAATTCTACTCATGGTACAGCTGACTGTTGCTCGCTTGTCAATATAAGTAGAAAATACCAGTATTAATCTCATCTACTGTGATTTTATTTCCCTCTCCACTGAGCACGTCTGAAAGAGTAGACTCTTCTCCTGAAGTCAATTTTTATCAGCCAACATTTTGAACTTTCCAAAGACTTATGACATGGTTATTGAAACACAAGCCACGGACGAAACAAGAAAACAACTATGATGTTCTACAGAGAATGTCACACACTTTAGATTTCCATTTGCAAATCATATGCCTCTTATGATGTATTTATTTCCTTTTCCAAACCATGCGAGAACAGAGAATCCCCAGCAGCAACAAAGATTTTGCTTCACTTTACAGTCTGGACTTCATCCCCTTTTAAATTTTTTACCTCTTAAGTCTTGTTTATGATGCTGCGTGTGGGGTGTATATATGTATGTGTGTGTGTGTGTGTGTGTGTGTGTGTATCTATATATATATAGATAGATGTCCATATTTATTTGGAACATCAGGATCTATAGCAATGCTGGTCTGTCTTAAGATGCTAGAATTTGTTCTTTTTCAAGATTTTAAGATGTCAGTAGAAATTTACAATTTAATAACAAATTTCTCATTTTCAATCGTCCCCAATACTTGGCTGACTGATCAAGACGCTGTTGAGATTGTCTACCATAACACAAGAGTGATATGTTCTATGTTTAACCATTCTTTATCGTATACGTTTTTGTTTATAAACCATCCTAAATCACTAATTCTAAAAGAAAGGATCATATATTGATCTGAGCATGAGTGAGCTTAATAATTTTGAAGGGAAGTCAGCTTATTAATTTCTTTTTCTTCCCTTCAATGACTACCAAAAGATATGTTATTGACCTAACTATTTATGTTATTACAATATTTTAGTAGTCCCAAGTAACCCAAATCTTGATATTACATCAATAGTTAATTGTGATGATGATGGAAAAGACAAGGATTATAGAGTTTATAGGAATATGAACATTGTGGATGTTTATATACTATTTTACTATGTGTCTGCATTATAAAAATTCTCACTTCAACAATGAATAATTTAGTTAAGAGGATAATAAAATTTATTGACAATGTTTTTATTAAGATGGATCTTGATGTAGCACTAGTCTAATGATAAGTAAAACCTAGATATTTTTTATAATTATTTAAATCTAATTTTAATATTATACTGGCATCTCTTGTATATGTTAAGTTGACTTTTTTTCCTAAATGTTAAGACAAGAGATTACAATTATTTTGGAGAACTTGTGATGAAATTGCAAATTTGAAAATTTGCTTAGACACCTATTTGGCTATGAAATCAAATATAGGGGGAAAAAGAGGAAAAAAAAAAGATGAAGCATATAAGTCTAAAATTTTTTATGGTGGGAAATAGGCTTTGTTTTCTTTTATGCAAAAATTAAAATAGAACATAGCGAAGTCTCAAAATTGACCTCTAAAGGTTTAAGAAGGACACAAGGGAATGACTTTAAAAAATGAAGGGCATATCTGTCCTCACAGTAGAACTGAATGAAAAAGCCAGCCAGCTATATCTGCCATCAATGTGATGCTGTCGTGGGTGCCACAAACCACAGATCCAAATCATATCAATCTAACGGCTGAGATCTCAGAAGCATGAATTTGAGGTTCATTTATGCTGAATTTCATCTGTGGCTGAGTTTCATTTCTCGTTTTTTAAACAAGAGGGCCGGCACCCCACACAAAGGGAAAGCTCAGTCCACATTATAGCCGAGAGAGAGACTGAGAGAGAATTTCATAACAAGAGCGAAAACGAGAGAGACCCATTTTCAGCAAGTCCTCAAAGGTACAATATTTGCCTTGAAATTATGCTTTCCTCATTACAAAGATTCGATTTGCATCTTCATTTTGGAGAAAAAGATTCAATTTTTATCTCCATTTTGAAGAAAGGTTGAATCTTGTTATGTATCTTCTTTTTTACCATTTCCGATTCTCTTGATCTGTGCAAAGATTTGTTTTGTGTTCGGTTTTTGTTGTGGGATCTGGCTATTTATGCTTTTTATGATTTTTTAGTCATGGATCTACTAATGGGTGTTTTGAATTATGACCAAATATTCAAGTGATAATTTGTGGTTTGGTGAGTATTGATTGATGAAGGTCATATGTTCTTCATTTCATTCTTATTGGCGGAAGATTTATGTTTGTGTACTTCCATTTATGTAAGATCTCAACTAAACCAATATAATTCAGAAAATTTCCAGATATTTAGAGGTAAAATATGCATATACTGAATGATTTTTTGGTCAATTGCATCTATGATGTTGTTAGTCATATTCAGAAGTTGAGCATTTGGCTGTTCAAGGTCTGCTGTTGAATCAACACTCATATGCAATTAGAAATAAATGATTTCCACCACTCTGATTGTAGAATTTGAAATGGAATATGATGTTAAATTTTAGTGGCCCATGTTAAAATTTCTTTATGGGGAAAATATTTTGCATTGATTTGCTATCTGTGGAAATTAGTTTTCATCCATTGGTTCCAATCTGCCTCTCTGGATGGATCTTGCATTGTCAAGGCTCAGTCTTGATACCAATCCGATTGGATGTGAAATTGCATCCTTTTGTCTTCAGAAGAAAAGTTTGCAAATGATTTTCTGAGAATGGCCATAAAATATGAAGTGAAGTTTTCTTGATCAAATGTAATTTAAGCTTTTGATATTCATTGGCATGATTTATGTTTATGTTGTATGCTATTGCCTCTCTCCTAATAAAAAAAGAAGATTGTTACTTTGTCTCAACATTAAGAGATGGCAGAAGCCGAGGATATCCAGCCCCTTGTTTGTGACAATGGAACTGGAATGGTCAAGGTAACCCCTGCATCCACTACCTAGCAAAACTTATTTTTCTGATACTACCAGTTCAGATTTTACTTCAATGCTAGTCCCATCATGAAATGAAAAATAAGAGAGTCTCAGCATGTCATTATGATTCAGAAGCTTATTGTTTATGTCGATCTCAAAATTATCAGGCTGGATTTGCTGGGGATGATGCTCCAAGGGCTGTCTTTCCCAGCATAGTTGGTCGCCCTCGTCACACTGGAGTGATGGTTGGCATGGGCCAAAAGGATGCTTATGTTGGTGATGAGGCTCAATCCAAGAGAGGTATTTTGACACTGAAGTATCCAATTGAGCATGGGATAGTCAGCAACTGGGATGATATGGAGAAGATTTGGCATCATACCTTCTACAATGAACTTCGTGTAGCCCCAGAAGAGCACCCAATCCTCTTGACAGAAGCTCCTCTTAACCCCAAGGCAAATCGTGAAAAAATGACTCAAATCATGTTTGAGACCTTTAACACCCCTGCCATGTATGTTGCCATTCAGGCTGTTCTCTCCCTTTATGCTAGTGGTCGTACAACTGGTAAGGAAAATGCTAAATCAATTTAATTCATGCATTCACGGGTGCATGACATCCCTGTGGTCCTTTTGTTTTAGTTTTTTGGTTCAGAATAATGATCTAATATAGGTAAAATGATGCCAGGCACTTATTTCAGTGTAAGCACATTCAATCACTAAATTACAAAGAAAACTATTGTGGCTTATGAACGCCATTCACCTCAGTGGCCAAAGGATCAAACATATTGTTGATACAGCACAAAAATGTTCTAGCCATCTGCCTAATGTTTACAGGACATAGCACCTTCTCTATTACGCTAAATTAATTTTCCATTTACACATGTATGACCTGTTCTTTGGCAGGTATTGTTCTGGACTCTGGGGATGGTGTCAGCCATACAGTCCCCATCTACGAAGGTTACGCCCTCCCCCATGCAATCCTGCGTCTTGATCTTGCTGGCCGGGATCTGACCGACAACCTGATGAAGATACTGACAGAGAGAGGCTACTCTTTCACTACTACAGCTGAGCGTGAAATTGTGAGGGACATAAAAGAGAAGCTAGCTTACATTGCTCTTGATTATGAACAAGAGCTAGAAACAGCAAAGACAAGCTCTGCTGTGGAGAAGAACTACGAACTGCCTGATGGACAGGTGATCACTATTGGAGCTGAACGATTCCGCTGCCCTGAGGTCCTCTTCCAGCCATCAATGATTGGGATGGAAGCTGCCGGCATTCATGAAACCACCTACAATTCTATCATGAAGTGTGATGTTGATATCAGGAAGGATCTGTATGGCAACATTGTCCTCAGTGGTGGCTCCACCATGTTCCCAGGTATTGCTGACAGGATGAGCAAGGAGATTACAGCTCTGGCTCCAAGCAGCATGAAGATTAAGGTGGTGGCTCCACCCGAGAGAAAGTACAGTGTATGGATTGGTGGGTCCATTTTGGCCTCTCTCAGCACATTCCAGCAGGTATGCTTACATTTTAGTAGAAACTCTTCTTTTAAATCCAGAATTAGTGCATTTCAAAGAACAAAGGGTAATGGGGAAACACATTTGGCTACTCGGGGTCATACATGATGCTGGTAAATTTTAATGAACTTACACGACTGGCTGATTTTACTTGTTATTTTTTATTGTAGATGTGGATAGCCAAAGCAGAGTATGATGAGTCTGGGCCTTCAATTGTTCACAGAAAATGCTTCTAAGATTAATCTTGCTGGCAAGAGCATTGAAGAGATTTATACAAATCACATGATTGCTTATGCTGCTTCATTTGCTTTTCCTTTTTGTTCATCTTCTTGGTCTTTTCTTCTGAGTCTTTACTTTTTAAGATTTGAACAATGGACATGGAAACATTTTCCTTTTTTCTCATTTATATTAATTTGTAGAAGACTTGTGTTTTTCCCATGGTATTATTATTTGAGTTTTGGATGAAGGGCCTTGGCAGTATGTATATGCTTGTTGGATTTAGTAGTCACATACTGTAATTTAATATGAATTTGTAACGTCAGAATTCGACCTTGGGCTTGTTTCTGTTCGGATCATCAGCCAAAAGCATTTATAAAGTGATTTCATTGTACTTATTTCTCATTAATGGATATCTGCATCTCCATTTCTCCCTTTACTTAGCAAGCTAATAGATCCGCAATGTTTGGTATTGTTTCATTGAAATATTTTCGGTTATCCTTGAATGAAAATGGGTTTGGTGAAATGACATTTTGGTGGAATAAGGCCGAAAATATCAAATATTTCTACATTCTACTATACCACCTCTGTTACAAAAAAGACAACCTTGTTGAGATTTCTATATTAGAAAATGTCCATATCCACAGAAAATGAAACTAAATGCCTTTTTGAAAGTAAAACACACAATATTATTATGTTTTAATAACTCATCTAAGTACATTTTTATTTTCCACACTTTTCTCATTTCACTATTCAAATTACATTTCCTCAAACTTTTTCCTAAAATATTGAAAATAACTACAAAACACAGCGTATGCTTTTTGCAGTAATGAGTGGTGGAACAGCCAAAGGAGTTATTATGAATTTGTCCCTCAAAAACAAAAAAAGAAAAAGAAAATGTAATTTTTATGATTGTTGATGAGACATTACTGGGAATTGGGAAGTCATGGGATATGATCGTAGTACTCCATCACGTGGGGTCCATACAATGAAGTTGTCATGTTCCAAAATTTGTGGATTCCGCGGATCTTGGAATGGGCAAAATATTATACAAACATTTTGATGTTCAACTATTTAGTTATCCAATTGAGAAGTCTTTCATGATAACAGCCTCATGTTTTACATAAAGCTAATGTTTGTATCATTATGAAATCAGTTGCTGTTTCTGCAGCAAGTATTTTGGTTGATATGCCATGGCATGGTATTGATGTGTTCCATAAAATAGCACTAATCAAGAACTAATAACTAAGTAATTGAGTAATTGAATTTTCTTGAATTCTCGTTCAAAACCCACAAGACAAGGATTAGGGGTATTGAAAATTTTTCTAATCAAAATCTTTCAATATTTAAATATACGATCGAGGATAATCGAGACAATAAGGTATGATAAAAAGCAACAATATATAAGTGTGATACAGTATAAAATGTATAATCGTTATATAAAAACGTACTTTATAATAAATCATAAGTTTATATATTTGTCATTTGCATAATAATTCCGTGCTTAAATGTTCGATATTTATCAAACATTATATGGACTTTGTCAGATTCTCAATACAACATTTGATATGTTCATAAATTAAATAATTAATGAATTAACTACACATCCAAAATGATATGTTCAAACTAAACATATTATTTTGGGATGGAGGAAATATTACAAAATACAATATCGCTACACTTGCCTCTCATTTGAAATAATTAAATTACCAACTTCTCCATTTATTCTCTCATAATTACAAAAATTTCAACTCTTTGCTATGTTAAAAACCCCATGCATAAGCATAAATTGATTATTGAACCTTCAACTTATTTTTTTTTAGAAAATAATCAAATTATCAATTTATTGAATGCCTACCTGCCCTTGGTGTCTTAATAATATTTATAAAAAATGTTGAAATAAACTCAATTTCAATTTTTATTGTTTTCACTCGATATAAAATGTTCAACCATCTGAAACCCTATATCAGCTCTCTCTCTCTTCCCTCCATTATCTCAATATTCTCTCTTCCTCCCCAAAGCCACCTATCCCTCCACTCTTATCTCTCTTTTTCCAATGGCAATCTCCCTCATTTCTTCGCCCACCATCTCTTCTCTTTCCCTCCTTCCTCTATCCTTTGTTGCCTACTTGCCCAACCTTTCACTCCTATAGCCTCCTTCATCTTTCTGTGTCGCCCTCACTCTGGTTTCCCTTTGCTCTCTCTCCTATCTATTGTCCAACCCAGCCTCCCATTCTCCCTATTTGTTGTCATCACATCTCTCCCTAATCTTCCCTATTGCCACTGTCAAGATGAAAAGAAAAGTAATAACAAGAAAATTGAAAAAGAATTTTTATGTTGACTAACATCATGCCTGTCTGAATATTCAATGATCGTCTCATCGTGATTCCTCCTTGCTAGAAATGTCTCCTCTCGATTCCTCATTGCTAGGAAGTGATTGTTAGGTGGTTCTGCCTGCGACTAGAATAAAACAATTCTTTTTTTCTAGGAAGTGATACGAATAAATAATTAGGATCCCCAAGATTGCTTCAGGAATAACCTTCCGACCAAAGTGAAAAAATAAACAAAGGATAGAAAGCAACAAATGTCCTATGTAAATTGCTATATATTGAAAATCACATGAAAAATATATTTATAGGTTTTTAACTAGGGAATTGGGGCCTCACGGTTTTTTTTTTATGTGTTCTTGGATTTTAGAGGCTTGTACTCCTTATTTGATTTTAGATTTAATATTTTTGAATTTAATTAAAATATGTCAAACTTACAAATGTGTTGACAAGACGTCTTAAGCATGTGGACTTAGGTTTAATGGGCAAGACCTTTTAAATATTTTTTGAACTCAAATTATAATTAATGCATCAAATTTAGAGAATGAGAATAAAAAAGAAAAGAAATATGAAGAGAAACTTTTTAATTATTTTTTATATAATATTAAGTCTAATTACTTTTCCAAGACATCTTTGTTTTTATATACCAATTCTGCAACATTAGGAAAAGTGCTTAATTCATTTTTTTTTTTAATAAATGCAAAAAATGATTGTTAGTTTATATTTGGGAGGGCAAAGGAATAGCTACAAACAGTTACTTTTTAAGCCTCAAACAATTAATATTTTTCATGGAATGCTTTATATTTTTAAATTATTGTTTCATTATATATTTTTTTCTTTTACATATACAATTATTACATTCACACAAGTTTCAAATCTCACTAAGAATATTTTGGTAGGTGAAAATATTACATTTGGATCACGATAAAAAGTTCGCTAGAAACTTTTGTCCATGTCGACCATTTCCCGTCCAAAACTCTTAACAACTAGGAAGTTTGAGATATAGAGAAGAGGATTTTGTAATATGAAAGAGGGGGGAAAAGTTGATAATTTAACTATAATATATATTGGAGAAAGCTGTATCGTCTTCTAAAAATTTTAAATTGATATGTCCCAAGTCCTTTTTGTGCCTTGTTCGTATATGTGCCATGTCCATACACCATAATTGTTTACATAAGTCAGCATGACTAGGTTGTGTGTGTTCCAATGGAACCTAAGAGAATGACTAAGTGGGATAAAAGAGAATGACTAGGAATGACTCGGATAAAACTCGGAATTATCACAAACTCACCCCACAAGGGGTGGGTTTGGGGTGTCTATGCATGTTGTGGGGTGGGTAACGTATTTTGATTTTTTAAAATTGAGTGGATTCGATGTGGGTACGAGTTTGTATATTAGAACTCAGCCTTGTATACTAAAAAAACAAATCAAAGGTTAGAAAAACTTCTTTCTTTCTATATGGGAGAAGTTGATTTTGCTCCAATATACAAGCGTAAACTACATTCAATCTTGAGCTAACTATGACTTTTAAGAGAATACAATGTTAAAAATTTTGATTAGCATGTTGGCAAGGCAAGCAGGTCATGGGTCCAGGACAGGGCGGATCCTCAATCGAGACAAATTTCTAGTTCAATCTTTCTCTGAGGGGGTGGGTCACAGATTTGCCAAATCCATCCCTGATCCTACCTGTTGCTACACCTAAAAGTGATATCCAAGAAAAGCCTCAAGTTTGATGCTTCATATGAGTTTCTTTTATTAATTAGTAATTTTTTTGGGTGGACTTGGATTAACTAAAATTGGAATGAAAGCCGCCCAATGCCAAACATGACATTTTCATTTTTCAGGACTTGCTCGAGAGCAATGTTTTAAAATGTACTTAGAAGAAAAATGTTTTTTCTTCTGGCATGTTTTTCTTACTCTTGCCAGAAGAGCTTATGCAAGTGGACCAGTAATTGAGCAGTTGGGTCTTGTTGTCTAGTTGGAGTTATCTAGAAGAGAACATTATATGTTTGCTAATCTGGAGAATTCTAGGACACTAATGGATCCAGATCAAATAAAGTTGTTGTTCAGCAGCTTTACAGAGATCACAATGCGAGTGTCAGTATGGAGGAGGTTAGAAAAGAACAAAGAATTTTGCATCCTAAAATTCACAAGTTTGGCTCATCAAGGGCATGTACAAGTTTATCACCAGTTAACTCGTGAAAGTTATTTAGGAGTTGATGTTTTGACCAATGACATTTTATTTCTCTTCCTATTTCTTTCACCACGTCCAAGATCACTCTTGATAAACTATAGTTTCCTTTTACTTGCTCGAAAATCTGAAATGTATGCTTCTTGCACTGACTACGAATTGGTGAAACAACCAAATGTCAGTTAGACCTAATGGGCTTGTCCCTAAACTTAAAAAGAAAACATAATTCTATGATTGTTGGTTAAATATTTTGATCTGTAAACTATTTAGGTATCAAATTGAAGTCATGCATGATAAGAGTGTCATGTTTTGTATAATGCTGTGTGCATATATCAATATTAGATTAGTTGCTGTTTTTTGCTACAAGTATCTTGGTTAGACATGTTATGGCATTTTCTTTGTTTGCATAAGTAAGTTTGACCAGTGTCTAAGTGTCTTAACAGTGGGAACTATGAGAATGACATCCAACAAAAGTCTGAGGTTTTATGGTTCATATAAGTCCTGTCTTTATTAATTAGTAATTCTTTTTCTAGGTGGACTTTGATTAATATTCTGCTATCAACTTATCTGTCGATCGACTCAGTGTAGAGTAAAATTCAACATATTCTGAGACATAAGTAATAGAAGATCAAGAATGATTGAACATATAAGTGGGTCTCAACTAATTATGGTAGCTTTCATTTGCTACTGCATCAGCAGACATGGTTCAAGCCTCATTTTTTGTAGTTTCTATTTTTTTTATTTTCATTTTTCAAAAAAATATTTTTCTCTAGTCTTTTGTGATCGTTGATTCTGATAGGAAAATCAAGATGAAGAAAGACTCATTTTCTGACTTGTTTAAGGATGCATTGCTATAAGCAACCTCTTTTATTTCATTGATGTTTCTACAATAAAATAAACAATTTTGTTTTACTTTATTTTATTATCTGACTTGCTATTTTATTTGATCTTAAGATTAACCTCCAATGCAGGCAGTTGCATGCCTTGTTTTTTCCTATAAACTATAAACGTTTGACATGCTCTACAATCTAGACATTGTCCCCTCCTAAATGTTTTGGCTCTTCAATCTTGTTTATGATGCGGGCATGTGTTCATATTTATTCCAAGTATGTAGATGTCTTGGTGATGCTTACTTGATGAGGTCAGAATTCACTTTTGATCCATCGTTTCCAAGATTGCACCTTCCTGAACCTCTTCGTCGACTAGTTTTAAGAGCTGATCCAACCACAATCACCAGACAAATACCCACCTGATGACAAATTTCTCATTTTTGCATCTGATGGTCTATGGGAGTGCTTGAACTAATCAGGAAGCTGTTGAGATTGTCTTTAATAACCCAAGAGTGGTTTGTTCTATGTTATTATCTTCTAGCTTAACCATTGTTTCTCATAGATAAGATTCATACTACAGCCATGGCTGCTACAAAAAGAACTTTTGAAGGAAAGAAACAAAAGTGATATGTGAATCTAAGCAAGGGTGCACCAGAAAATATCAACTTGGAGACTAATGTATAGGTACTACTGGCAAGTGAAAACTGGGAACAAGTCAAAAGCCAATTCAGGATTTAACCAACTAAAAAGAATATTAGTTGGGCACTGATCTCATAAAAAATCAATGACATAGTCCGTACAAACAAAACTAAACATACCAAGAAGCAGCGAAAAGTCTGTCTTAATAGGAGATTCTACAAAGGGATGATTTTGCCAATATATTTTGCCTGGTAGAAAAAGCCTCACCGGCACTGAAAATAGTTGACAACAGCCCATTTATTCATGAAGGAATCGTAGGAACGTTTACTACTTTGCCATGAGAAACCCAAAAAGAAAATAAGCAACTAATTGGTTCTGTACAGACTTGGAAGTGTTTCAGAATTCTAAAAGAGACAGACTGAAGATATAAAGGGAAAGCATTGGCAGAAGAACCACTATATATCAGCTTCAAAAAACTTTGGCCGAAGGACGGACAAAAAACTCACAACTTGCTGCAGCAGCCCCTCTCTTAGTAAGCTGATGGATTCAAGGAGCAACCTTCAGGTTCACAGACTTAGCAGTCATGTCAACCCCTTATGAAAAACTAAAATTTGATGGTCCAACAGTATCTACAAATCCTCGTACTGAGAGTTCAGGTGCAGCGGTCTTATTATCCAACATCTCATGGTCTATGAAGACGACAACAATGGTAATATCATCATGAACGTGTCTCCTGACCCCCTGATCAAGTTTCTTTATTTCACTATATGGCATCTGTCTTGTCTTAGCTGCCTTTTCCAAAGCTGCTATAAGAAGTCTCCTAGCTATACCCTGACACGCCAAAAGTATAAATGAAAGAGTATATGAAAAGAAATGCTTAATCTATATGATAAGAAAATAGAACACACCACTCTTGGGTTATTGTAGACAATCTCAACAGCCTCCTGATTAGTCAAGTATTCCCACAGACCATCAGATGCAAAAATGAGAAATTTGTCATCTGGTAGGAAATCTCTAGTGATTATGGTTGGATCAGCTCTTAAAACTGGTCGACGAAGAGGTTCAGGAAGGTGAAATCTTGGAAAAGATGGGTCAAGAGCGAATTCTGGCCTCTTCAGATAAGCATCACCAATAGATCTAGATACCTGGAATAATTTTGGACACACATCCGCACAATATCACAAACAATACTGAAGAGGCAAAACATATAAAAAGGGATCGAATCTAGACTGCAGAGTGAAGCAAACAGTTAAAGTTTATCAGAAAAACCAAAGAACAAATTACTCAAATTGAAGGTTAATTTTAATATCAAAGAAAAAAGCAAGAAAACAAATATAAGAAACTAAGCAGAGAACTGCAAAAACAACAATGAAAAAAAGAGGTCGCTAATAGCAATGCATCATTAAACAAGTCAGAGAATGAGTCTGCTCCATTTTTCTCAACCATTTAGGACTTTTCTGTCAGAATCAACTAAGAGAATTCACAAAAACACTAGAGAAAAGTATCTTTCCAAAAGGAAATAAAAAAGAACAGAAACTCAAAAACCGGAGATTTGAAGGATCTCTGCCGAGGCAGTAGCAAATGAAAGCTACCAGAATTAGTTGAGACCCCGCTTATAAGCTTAATCATTCTTGATCTTCTATTGCTTACTGGAAAGGTCTCTAATTATGTTGAATTTCACTCTGCACTGAGTGGACAGATAAGTTGATAGCAGAATATTAATCAACGTCCACCTAGAAAAATAATTACTAATAATAGAAAGGCTCATGAAGCATCCAACCTGAGGCTTTTGTTGGATGTCATTCTATTAGTTCACTGTTAGACACACAGCCAGGTCAAATTGACTTATGCAAACAAAGAAAATACTATAACATGTATAACCAAAATACTTTTAGCAAAAAAGGCAACTGACCTAATATTGATGGACACATCAGCTTTATACAAAACATGACATTGTTATCAAGGATGACTTCAGTTTGATAACTTAACAGTTTGCAGACCAAAATATTTAATCAACAATCATAGAATTATGTTTTCTCTTCAAGTAATTGGACAGGCCCATTAGGTCTAACGGACATTTGGCTGTTTGACCAGTCATAGTTGGTGCAAGAAGCATACAATTTGGATTTTGAGCATGTTAAAGTAAAAGGAAAACTATTCTTCATCAAGAGTGATTCTTGGACGGGGTGAAAGAAATGGAGAGGCACATATCCACTAAAGAGAAATAAAATGTCATAGGCCAAAACATGGTCCCTAAAAACTTTCACGGTTAACTGGTGGTATACCTGTATGATGCCCTTGATGCGCCAAACCCCTTGCTTCATAACAACGATTTGCGAATCTTCAGGATGCAAATTCCTTAGTTCTTTTCTAACCTCCTCCATACTGGCATTGTGATCTTTGGTAAGCTGCACAGCAACAATTTTATTTGACCTGTCTAAATAACCCATTACTGCTCTAGAATCCCCCAGATTAGCCACATATAATGTTCTCTTCCAGATAACTCCAACTAGACAACAAGACCCAATGGCTGCAATTGCAGGTCTAATAGCATAAGCCCTTCTAACAAGAGTAAGAAAACCATTTTCTGTTTCAGAAAATGCACTCCTAAGTATATCTTCAGACATTACTCCATTTTCTCGAGCAAGTCCTGTAAAATGAAAAAATCATGTCATGTCAGGCATCATCCAGCTTTATTCCCATTGTAGAAGGATTGTGTGAACATATATACATGGTGTATGTATAGACTGGTTGCTTTTCTTAATTTTGTCATAGGAAAATAATTGAAAGAACAGACCAATTACAGAAATAAAAAGGAGAAGTTGAAAATGGATTCTATGAAATGATGGACCAAGATTATAGAGAGCTAGGGAAATGAAAGAAGAATTATAGAGGTAAGGGAGGGGAAGGCACTAATAGCCTGGTAAGGTACTGCATCGGCACGAAAGAGAAAAAGGCTATTTTTGACAGGTGGTAATGTTGGTAATAAAGTGAAATCACTGTGGCATTACCTTCCTCTCGAGTAAAAAATTACTTTTGCTAATCCTTCGTTTATTTTCCACTGACCTCTCACAGCATCTAAAAGCTTTAGTTGCCACATTTGGAGTAGTGAAAAAATTTAGCCATAAAAATGAAATAATATGCTCATCATGAACTGAATAACCAAGATGACGGTAGCTAACAGATTGAAAGAAATGAATCTCAGCATCCTTTGAAGGCTACTAATTACCAAATCAACAAAGCAGACAATAAAATAAAGATGTTAGACAAAACATGCTAATAACTAGAAAAATGGGGCTAAAATTCTCCCATAATCACCACATAATTCGCTCATGTCGGGTTTTTCTTCATTGCAACCTAATTGTCATCAAAATACTACTCCAGTAAATGCCAGCCAATAGACATATCATAATTTTGCACGAACTATTATGTACAGTATTTATATTCAGTTATAGTTAATTGAAAAATCATCACATTTAAAACTCATGCTCTGACAAACCATGCCAAAAACCCAGGGAAAAAAATTACAGTTCAGGTTACAATCATTTCCCACAAAATTAAACATGAAAGGAAGATATATATGCTTTCTCTTGTGATTTACTTCATTTTAAACTCACACTCAAATCCCATTTGGAAACTCTTAAGAAAAGCATTAAGCATTCATATGAAAACTCCAATTAAATGATAGAAAAAAGGCAAGGGAGAAGAAGTCTCACTAAGTAAATGATCAAAGAGGTGGTCAGAGATGTATCTTGAGGCCTCAGGGCCGCCGTGGCCATCATAAACCCCGACAAAGGTGGCGTGTCTACCAGTCTCGACCTGGCTCTGATCCTCAAGGACGGCGTTTGCCTGGACCACTGCAAATGAGAATTCACCATGGGAATGCTTCTCAAGGTCTTTGGACCAGAGAAGTGCATCGTCCTCCCCTTCCAAAGCCTCATCATCATCCTTGTTCATATGGGCATATTGACTCAAAGGGCTCAAACATGAAGACGCTGTTTTTCCCAGCCAAGAAAACATCCCTCATTTCCTTCTAAAGCAGTGCAATTGAAGATTCTGAGGTTGATGCAGAGGATTAATCCACACCAAACCAAGGATTTTATTATAATAATTGAATATAACAATAAGGAAAACAACCAGGACTTTCACTACAGCAGCAAAATATTTCCGCTAAACCATCAATGAAGAAAAACTGCAGCAAATTCTGAAAAACTGAGACAACATAAAAACAGGAACTCCAAGAACTAGATGCCTGAACATGAACAATACTTCAAAAAAAGTGGTCGAATAGTAAAAAGTTATCCAAGGAAGACACAAAAAACTTAATATTCAATACATAAAGGCACACAACAAGAAGTTGTATTACACTTAATCCATCTGAAAAAAAAAAAGCAAAAATAGATGAACGAGGCCTCAAAAGAAAGACAAGAGATACAAGGAGGAAACAGTTCCAAAGACGAGCCTTAATGAAAATGAGAGTTTAAAAAACAATAGACCAGCTTATTACAGGGTAATAGCAAAACCATGTGATCACATAAAAGACAGCTAAAATAGATAGAACAACCCATTACTCGAATTGTGGAAAGAAAAAATACAAGAATTCAACAGAGAGAAATAGAAGAAAGACAAAGAAGTACAACAAACAATTTTCAATTTAAAGCGGAGAAAATAACTGATCAAGTGAAATACGGTCAATGCAGAAAAGAAAAAGAGTTGACAATTGATTACTGAGAATAAAACCCTACAATATCAATTTTTAATGGTGCAAGAAAGACCCGCTAAAACCCAGAAAACCAATAAGCGAAACAATCTATGATCATTCAAGAAACGTTTGGATTAAAGCAAGAAAAGATGCATCCATAAAAAATAATTATTTCATCAAAATACCTGCGTACGGAGAAATTAAACAAAGACTTCCACTCCAGATTACAGATAGAAATTTCAATAAATTAAAGAAAAGTAATAATTCATTCCAAGAACTTACCAAAATTCTTTTCCAATAACTATAACCCGTGAATATCTTTTGAGACAGAATCACAGAGATATCAAGACCGCAAGAAAGAATTGATCAATGCAGTGATACAAACACAGATTTTTTTCAAGAACAAGTTCTTGGAAAGAGTTTAAGAAGTATATAATGCGGAAAAGAACCGATTCTTTAGGAGTAGAGTAGCAGGAAAAAAAAAATAAGTAAAGAAACTTGACCAAATTGTTTGTGGGCTATCAAGTTCTATGCAAAACACAGGTTTTTCCTCATAAAAGATGAAAAAGAAGGAGAAGATATGTGAAGAAACTTGTGTATAGAGAGAGAGAGAGAGAGAGAGAGAGAGAGAGAGAGAGAGAGAGAGAGAGCAGAGAGAAAGTTTGCGGACTTGCAGAGAGGATTGCTGAAGAGAGAAATGGTAGAAGTCGAGGAAGAATACAATTTGAGTTCAATATATATATCTGTTTTTTGAGTTTGACTTTTCATAAAATTCCAAACAAAAAAATAAAATAGGAATAATCTAAATTTTGGGGATAAATAGATAATGGTTGATAAGTGGAGTAGCTGATACAAGTGGGAATATTTTATTACTAAAAGTCCACGGCATAATATAAGTGCTCTCGTAATCATAATCTAGTAGTGATTATATTGATAATCCTCATAATTACAACCTAATAAAAGTAGTATTATAAGAATTTAATAATGGTCATAAAGCAAACTCCAATTCCTTTTGTAGATTAGGATTAAATTGTTTTATTATTTCCTTAGTTTATTTAGGCTTTCTTTTTTAACCTAAGTAATATTGAGTTAGGATGTAGGTTGAGGAGTTTTTGGGAGAGCAATTTTTAGAGAATTTTTTTTTTTTTCACTTTTTGACATCAATAAAGTTCTTTTTCTAGCCATCATCATCTTTATTGTTTGATATTACTTGTGAAACTTAAATATTAAAATAATATTTTATACATTTTGATACAATTATATATATATATACTCTTTTATATAAATAACTACATAATGACTACACGATGGTTGGATAAAAAAAATTATATATTTATTCCTAAAATTTTATTTTATTTTTTTAAAAAGACAATTATATACAATTAAAAAATTATTATATAACAGTAAAGGTCAATAATTTTTCTTGATTTTTATTTGTTTCGTCCTAATCAAACTCACAATTCCTAGTTTATTCTTTAATTGATGTCAAAAAAGCATAAACTATTTGGTTTGTCTCCTTGCGAGTAGGTAAGTGCTCGTGTCATGTCTGCTTTGAACTTCTACAGTGATTTAAAAAAAAACAAAAGTCAATGCTGATAAGGCTCCACGCTTCTAGCCCCATATCCCATGTAAAAAGCAATATCGCATTCCTTCCTTGTTTTTTGGGTGATAAAATCAATATATCATATCATTAATGATTGATATAAATCCATCTAAAGGCCACATACATGAATACCCCCTTTTTTTTTTTTTATAAGATTTAACTATAAATTTTTTTATAATTTTAGGACATCAATTTTTGCCATTTGAATTAAACCCTATGTTGGCTGCGGAAAAAGAACCTGAAAAATGGTATCCTTGAGACAAAGTCAAAAGGTTCTTGGTCATCCATGTGAATAGTGGTGCTCTTTTTGGTTACTGTTGGCAAGAAACTTATGACATTTGGTGACAAAAAAAAAAAAGAGGAAAGAAAAGAAAAGAAAAGAAAAGGAATTTATATATATATATATATAAAATATAATTGGATCAAGTATTAGTTGCCGATCATAATATATATAGATAGAACTTATAATAATTCATCACCTTAATTTTTCATTTTTAGACTATTTTACTTTAAAATTGCATTTTCACTTTTCTTGGATGTGAGTACTACAAGTTTTAATTGTGTTCTTAATGTCGAACCTTATTTGCCTCTTCACATAGAACAATACAAAGCAACTGAGAATGAGGAACATTTTACAAAGTTTTAGATGTTTTTATTGATTTATAAGTTGCAAATTTGGACAATCCTATGTCTCTCATTAGATAATCTCAAAGCTTTGTTTAGAGAAAAAATCTAAAATTCCACGAAATCCAACGATTTCTTATATTATTTGTATCCTTTCAAGTACAGACCATATTAACAAATTTGATATTAGCAAAAAAGTCGTTAGCTTTTAAAATTCTAAATTCATATATTATTTGAATTGATTTAAAAAAATCAATAAAATCTCATTTACACAACAAAATTCGTCATTAAAATTGGTTAATTCGAGAATATATTGATAGATAATACCTAATTATTTTATAAAAATAATATATAAAGATTATCAACATAAATTGTGTTATCTAGAAAATTTATATATATGTATTGAAAAAAAAGAAGAAAAAAACAAGGTATTATAATATAATCTTATTACAATTGAAATAAAATTCAAAAATGAATCATTGTATTAATAAAAACTTAAGAAGATTTTTGCCACGTTACTATTTATATAGAATTTCAATGTGCTATGAGTATTGTACTCTTGAGTCATTTTCACAAATTCAAAGAACTTTTTATTGCCCAAAATTTTTCACTAATAATCGCAACTTAACCTCTAAATCCGTAATCCGTCCCTAATTAACGTTGACTTCGTGGATTTGCCACCTGTACTAGGTTTTTTCGAGTCATCCAATTTCCTACACTTTTCCCACACACGCTTTTGCCCTTTTTGAAGCAATCCATCCACACACAGTTTGCACTTTTTATAAAGAGTGTGAAAATGAAAGTTAAGGGGAGTGACCTTTTCAACTTATTTTGTATGACTTTGCAGTGGAAATAAATGAATGCCGAGAAGTGTGGAAGAGGGAAATTGTGCTTTTCAAAATCCAATTAACACATACAACTCGTGACCAAATTTATTTTTAGGATTGCATTCAATCCTATTGCTCCATCCACACCACCTGCACAGCCTCATCCCATAAAAGTGAAAAAAATTTATACATTTTAACTCCAAAATACCGATGATGTCTACCGTTTTAAGTCAAAGTCTCGTTTCAATTTTTACATAAAAATTCTGGTTTCATCCCTTATAGAAAAGGAGCATATGTCAAACTGATGTCATTAACTCAGTAAAATTTGCATCAATCGAAGAAAGTCGACACTAACCCCTACACGAATTTATGGACTCGTGAAAAAAATAAATAAATAAATAAAAAACCAACATTTTTGGTTATGTTTCATGCTGTGAAGTGAAGGTAAAAGTGCAGCAGTACTGATAGCAGAAGTAGGCAACAAAGTTTGAGTTTCACAAGTGAGAAGTGTTTATGCAACTTTATTAGATGAAATTCTTATGACAGCCTGATCCCAAGGAAACCAAGAATAGCAAAAAAAGTGCAAAAGGAAGTACCATAGAACGTGAAATATAGTTCAATTTTGCACTACTGTCCCTTTCATTGCAATTGTTGGTAAAAATAAGGTTAAAAATGAAATTCAATCTAGTTACAAAAAGGGTATACGCATGATATGAGTGTGGAAGCAGGAACGAAGCTACGGGGCTGTCCCACCCCTCCACCTCAATTCCATAAAATCTTGAAAATATTATAAAATTTATATTTAAAATTATTAAATTTTAAAATTTTGTCTCTCAAAAATAAAAATTTCTCTTTTTTTTATTGTTCTAAAAAAAATTCAATATTGCGCCGGTCTGAATATTCTGGCTCCGCTTGCAAACAATATGGCTTAAGCTGGTCAAGAAACTGAAATATATAAATTACGCTGATGTCAAGATAAACAACAACATTGATTGACATGTGAAATGTCATAAGAAGTGTAAAAGAAGGAAAATGAGAGATTTTAAGTGATTCAGCCTGAATGAATCCATGCTAGGAGCAGCAACTTCCACTATCAAAAGAGAATGAATTTGGACAAGAAGAATAGTACTTACCACTACTGTCTTTTTCACTTTTAGGTAATTTTTCCAAGCTCGTCCAGGCTTCGGGCTGCTCAAACAAAAAATCAACAGGAAAGTAGACATAAGTGATCCAGAGTTTCTTTAGATTTTTTTTTTTTTTTTTTTCCTTCTTCTTGGCACTAACAAGAGTCATTTTAGGAAGCAGATGATGCATCCCAGTTAGGCCCAATCCAGGCCCATAACAACCCACACTTGGAACAGAGATTTTTTGGAGAAAAGCCCAGAAATATCTCCTGGTCAAGATGGACACATGAATAGAATCCGGCATTTTTGGGCTGGGCCGACCTATCCTGATCCTTTCGGCCCCTGTAAGGGATAGACTAGGCCCATTAAAACTAAATTAATTATTCATACAAGATTTATATACCATTTGGAATCTTTCTTTCTGCTCCACTATAAATACAACATCCTACGATCATCAATATGAAGATTTTACATTGATTGGATGAAACAATTTACTTAAATATTGAATGTTGTATCAATGTCTCAAGTCTAATTACATCTAGTCCCCTAAAGATTTTTCAGTGGTGTGAAAAATGGATTCTCTTATTCCACTTCCTATGAATGAAAAGGAATTACAAATTTATGTAATGTACTCAAAAGTAAAGGCTCAATTTTACAAAGAATCAACTGACTTTCATTTATCCAACCCTAAAGGTGATCTCCAAGAATCTTGACAATAGGAAGTCGATGCAATATATCGTGTTATTACCTAATACGAGTCGTTTATTAGGCGTTTATGACGGTTGTAATGCTTCTCCATCAGGACCCTGGCAGCCCCTTCCACAGTTCTACGCCATGTCTGCAACAAAATAAGTCCAAGGTGAAGGATCACTAATGTTAAGACACATAACCCAAAAAACAGATCAACCAAAGTCAAATTTTCAACTCATGTACTCCATTATCTAAGCAATTATCACATTAAACAAACATTAGTGAAAGAATAGGATTGATTAAACAAGTGTTTATTACCTTCTCAATTGCAGTGATGATAGATTTGTTCTTGATCTCCCTGGCTCTGATCTTGGCCTTACCCATCCCCAGCCTCCGAATCAAAGCCACGGGTTTGCGAGAAGCTGCCGATGGAAGAAGTGATTTCCTCTCTGCTAGTTTAGTACAGCTCTTAGCATTACTGTCACCATTACCATGGCCACCACATTCCTTCCTTGCTTGGCTTCTCTTCACGCGTTTCGCCAATCTCAACTCTTTAGCTGTTTTTTTGTCCTTTGAATCAGAACCCACCTCGGCAAACTTCCTCAGAAGCTGATCCGAGGATGATTTCGCCACATGCTGAACTCTAGCAATATTAGGATCAGTATTTTCCATTGTATATGTATATATGCTGCAAGAAATTCTGGAAAAAAGTCGTGTTTTACAACTTCTTGAGCAGTTTGAATGTGAGAGAGAGAGAGTGATGCTGCTGAAGAATTCTTGTTGAGAAAATTGGGAGTTGTAATGAAAGCGTATGTAATGAAGAGAAGGAAATTTAAGCAGTAGAAAGTTGGGTTTATTATGCGAAGAAAAATGGACCGTTAAATGGGCGGTGGGGTTTTTGATTTGATTATAGGAAGCACTGGAGTGGAATATAGCCGTTGGTCATGAAATTTTATGCATAGACTATATAGTATACGTCTTCATTATGAAGGGTTTTATGGTCCCATGTTCTTTGCTGACAACATGTCAATTAAATAAATATTAGTATAATTTTGCTAATAAAAAAAATGAAAAGGAAAAAGGGAAAACTTATGCCACCTTATAGTTACTTTATTAATTATTCTAATAATAATAAACAACATAACAAATACTACGATATGGAAATGATACACCTCCTTTATCTCATATTATTATTTTCTTTATTATAATGTTAAATCAAATTGTTTAATTTTTTAACTAATTTAGAATAATATGATTACTAGTATTATTTTCTCACTGGATAATGGTTTGTTTGCCCTTCCATAATTGTTTAAAAGCAAGGAATATAATTAAGTTAAATTATTTAAGCGTTAGCGGTTCGGGTAGGTTAAAGTTGATATTACTGTTTTCGTGAATAAATTTGAAGCTTAATATTAGAAAAGAAACAATTGTCATATACTAATTAAATGATTAATTGGGGCTGGCTTAAGTAATTTTTTGTAGATAACTGGATTTAGCTAGGAAAATATAGAAGCTCACTTTAGTTTAGATTAAATGTGAAGAAATTGTGGCGAATATCTTAAAGCTTATAAATTCAATTTTTAATTAGATAAGAATTAAAGTTTTTTGAATTAAGTTGAATTAATAAATTAAGCTTTGATGCTGAAATTTACGGAGAAATTTAAGTCACTGGACTTACCGGTTTATTTATTCATTTATTTGTTGATATTAGAAGTTAATAAGAAATTGCAAAGTTTCATTATCACTAGTAATGGAGTGAAATATTGAAGCCAAAATAAGCTAAAAAAGAGTTGCAGATTACGATTAATTTAACTCACCACACCAGCAAATGAAGGAAGAAATCAAGAAATCAAGAAACAAAGAACACAGGCTACAAAGGTAATACCACACTAAAATGATGAACACTAGCCCACAAGCACAATCAGATTTCTTGGTGCATGCTCTAGAACTTGGCCTGGAGCTGCTGCACAATGCTCTTATCCACCTGGAATGCCTTGGCAAGAATATCACTACTAATATCAGGTTTCGATCCGAAAACTGCATTAGCAATGGTGATCACTCCAGGATTCTGACTGCTGAGTCCAGCTATAGCTACAGCATTTTCAGTCCCCACATTGCGCTGGAAGTGAATGAGTCCCACTGGAAACACAAAAACATCACCCTTCTGAAGGGTTTTGGTAATGAACTTATTATCTGGATTCGAGGTAACGAATCCTACTTCGAGGGAGCCCTCAATTACTGTCAAGATTTCAGTGGCTCTGGGGTGAGTGTGTGGAGGGTTGATTCCCCAAGGTGCGTAGTCGATACGAACCAATGAGATTCCGAGGGTGTTGAGCCCTGGCAGCTGGGCTACTGTCACAGGGGTGACCCTGGAGCCTACTGCGTTTGTTGTGTTTCCAGGTAAGTGCAGCCCACTGAAGGAGAAGTCATTGGCTTGAACTGATGCAGGGTTCTTGCAGGCTAGCCCATTCACTCTTGCTGAAAATATGTATAGTCACAGGATTACATATTCATACAACAAATTATGTGTAACAATGGGGAACCATGCGACAAGTTGAGTGTGTTTTTTGTGTCTATCTTCTACACTTACTTTTGTTGAAAGAGATGAACACAGAATGCATATTTACAGGGTTTTTGACACCGTAAAATATTTTGCATAACTATGCTTAAAACATTTTTGTAACTAGAAAATGCTGATAAATATGCATGATTTAATTACCTGAGCCAGTGGGATCAGCAACGCAGAAGTCTTGCAACGGACTAGGCTCAAAGGCGAAGCCAATGCAGCAGAAACTAAGAGCAATTATGCTCATTAAGAGAACATTTGAGGCCATTTTGGACTAAATTACAAGGAAATGAGGAGAAGAAATGGAAATCGGAAACAGTACAGTTCTGTAACTTGTGATTAAGCATGCTGCTGATAAGCAACTTATATAGACACTCTTCATGCAGTAATTTAGCATCCTAGATAACATATTAATTTTTGTCCCCACCCTCCAACCATCTTTTATCGTTTCTGAACCAAATGTATATTGCCGTCCCAGCACCTGAAATTCTTTTGACTCTTTCTGGTGATACAAAAACATCGGAATATAGATATGGATTCGAAATGATCAAAGATGAGCAGAAGGTTTCAAACATAATAAGCCATCCGTTTAATATTAGTGTTAATAATTTTCTGACAGTAAATTGCCGATTACACAATAATTATATATTGATTATGGTTCTTGCTGTTGGACTGAATCTTTGCCGCTGTCACCAAAAGTAATCAAGAATCATTAAGAAACTTTGACTTGCCAAACAGATAGGGCCAGAAGTGATGATAAGTTCAATCAGTTGAGAGATAAAATATCTCCCCACAAAACCAGAAATATGAATTCATGGTAAACTCAACAGTTTTTGTCCTTCATAGATTTGAGAGGGGAAAAAACATGGCTCCTAACTTGGCCATTAACATAATTCTATTTGCTGTCTTATCGCTTGACACATTAGTTCATGACATTTTAACTACAATCTAATTAGAGTTTAGTCATTTCACCAAGAATTTCCTGCCAGAACAAAATGTTTCATTCACAATAGAACATTAACCTTTGCCCCGAGAATCATAATTTAGCATATGGATCTTAATCCAATTTGAATTTTCCATCAGCACAATGATCTAGCTCGTCTGTGTAGTTGAAGCTAGTGCAAGTTCCTGAGTTTTGAAACGCACAACTATGATCTCATCATGTACTTTTTCTGAATTGCCGCTTGTTAGTTTTGTCTTTCCTAGGCAAATCCTCCTGTACTAAGATATGGAAATATGTAAGAGATGGTCCTTATTTTGATCTCTGGGTTGAAAAGTTGGCATGATTAATTCCAGAAACTAAGATAAATAGAGTTTGGTCACTATGAACTTCTGGATTAACAGGAAATCTGGACATGAGAAGACTGAATGCATGATAATGTAAGGATTTCTCATGGATAAAATTTGGATGGATGCGCACCAATCCTCACGCTGAAAGCTCGCCTTCTTGCATTATGTTAGTGGCTGAAACAATACCAACTTGGTGGCGGTAATTAATCACTTCTTTGTCTGAACACATTGTTTGTAAGATAATGTCTTACATAATAGTCCATAATTCAGCCTATTGCTAAAACTGTGTACGTAGTCCAATTAGTTTCTTGGCTGCCAAAACCTTCTTCATAAAATCATATTGGGAAACAGAGTAATACGATTATTTGATTATAAACATTTTCTAAATGACTACATGATCATCTCTGATATGTGCTGCAATATCTAGAACTTGGCTTGGAGCTGTTCCACAATTTTTTTATCCAACTGGAATGCCCTGGCAAGATAATCGCTGCTGATAGCAGGTTCCGCCCCGAAAATACCATTTGTAACAGCAATAACCCCTGCATTCTGGCTGTTCACCGCGGCTAATGCAACAGTATTTCCAGTCCCCACATTGCGCTGATAATGAAGAAGTCCCACTGGGACTACAAACACATCACCCTTTTCAAGGACTTTGCTCAAATGTTTGTAACTGGGATTCGAGGTGACAAATCCAACTTCGAGGGAACCTTCGAGGACTGTCAGGATTTCAGTTGCCCTGGGGTGGGTGTGAGGTGGGATGAACCCATTTGGCACGAAATCCAGGCGGGCTATTGTCAGGCCAAGAGTGTTGAGCCCTGGTACTCGGTTTACATTCACAGGGGTCACCGCGGCGCCTAAAGGGTTCGTCGTGTTTCCAGGTAAATGTAGCCCGCTGAAGAAGAAATCATCGGCTTTAACTGTTTCGGGTCCTTGCATGGCAGCCCATTTACTCTTGCTGAAAATGTATGAAGTATAATAAAAATCATATAAACATTGGAAGCAATTTGAAACCATCAAAAAATTAAGTTTAATGCTTATACATGAAAATTCTGTTCCTAAGTAGAAAATTCTGATGCATTATTACCTGAGCTTGTGGGATCTGCAACACAGAAATCTTGCAATGGACTAGGGTCAAAGGCAAAGGCAATGCAGAAGAAATTGAGGGCTATAATGCTCAATAAGAGAACAGTTTTAGCCATTTCAAATTGAATTCAAAGAATAGTTTGATTACTGACTGCGGAATGTAGAAGCAATAAGCTTGTTTTGGGGTTGAGAAATATGCTGTTGATAAGCAACTTATTTATAGATTTCTTCAAGCAGTATCCTGCACTAGTATCTTCAAAATGCTGTATCATTGCCCTAATCTCCTCTGAAAATACTAGGAATATTTTAAACAGTTGTTTTGGCACTAAAAATTGTCTGCCATCTTTCCAAAATCATATGCACATTCCATGTTTTTCTGAATAGTAGTAAGAAATGGTAAAAAAATTATTCAGAAAGCAATGCTGTGGGTTATACGCATAATTACATCCATAAACTCAGCTACTCAAATCAAGTTTACAGGATGGGATGTGTCTATAATTAGGATTAATTGTATATGCTTTGATTATGTTGTAATTACAGCAGTTTTGGTATTATTACCCCTTAATCAAGGGAGTGTAACTAGAAACAGACAGATGTATTCCTTCCATTTTAAAGATCCAATCTCACCAGCATTAAAACAGTAGAAATCAAACTGCACTACAATATGGGTACTAATATTCTATTAAACTAAAACAGAGACACACAAATCATAGAATATAATTAAAGATGAACACTAGGCACAAGTACTGGCTAAACATTATTATGATTGATCATATAGAATTTTGTTTGAAGCTGATCCACAATGCTCTTATCCACCTGGAATGCTTTGGCAAGAATATCATTGCTGATGTCTGGTTTCGACCCGAAGACAGCATTTGTAACAGTAATTACTCCAGGATTCTGGCTGCTCAATCCAGATATAGAAACTGCATATCCACTTCCCACGTTGCGCTGGAAATGAACGAGTCCCACAGGGAATACAAACACATCACTCTTCTGAAGTGTTTTTGTGATTAGACTATTATCAGGATTGGAGGTGACGAAACCAACTTCAAGGGAGCCATCAATGACTGTCAAGATTTCGGTAGCTCTGGGGTGAAAGTGAGGAGGGATGACTCCCATAGGTGCGTAATCGATGCGGGCCATTGAGATGCCAAAAGTGTTGAGCCCTGGTAACTGGGCTACAGTCACTGGGGTGACCATGGAGCCTAAAGGGTTCTTTGTGTTTCCAGGTAAGTGCAGCCCACTGAAGGAGAAATCATTGGCTTGAACTGAAGCAGGGTTCTTGCAGGCTAGCCCATTCACTTTACTTTTGCTGAAAGTAAATAGGCAATCAAAGAATCATTTACTGGTAGTTTGATTTGTAAGGCTACATATATATAACACAAAAATGCTGATAAATCTCCATGCTTACATTTTACCTGAACTAGTGGCATCTGCAACACAGAAATCTTGCAATGGACTAGGCTCAAATGCAAAGGCAATGCAGCTGAAACTGAGAGCCATTATGCTCAATAAGAGATCACGTTTCTCCATTTCAAATTGAATGCAAAGAACGGGTTAATTACTAAGTAGGATATGAAGGATTGTTTCTGCATATTGAGCAACGCTGCTGCTAAGCTACCTATTTATAGGAGGGGTGTCATGCAGTATTACTCTACACTAGTATCTTAAGTATGTCCCCTTCTTTAATTAATCTCATCTGAAAACATTTGACATCTTTGAAATAGTCGTTCCAGCAGAAGATTCTTCGTCATCTTTTCCAAATCAATGAAATCACAAAATTTTGCATACTATTTTAGATAGTACTGAGAAATGGTCAAAGATGATTCATCAGAACACATCAAACGCGTTGCAAATAATTCGAGATGTACTTACTAATCAGCCATTTTGTTTTTGTTCTTATTTGTGTTTCGACTATTCACTATATTCTTACTTAGGTGTTTTTAGTGAGAATTATGTTACGTCACTGATGTGATATCATCCTTATCGTTTGTATGAAAACAACAAGTGTAGGCAAGTATTTTTTAGAAATAGACTGATTATTTGCATATTCCAAAAAATAAAAATATGAGTAGTGATTATCTTGCTCATGTATAATAACATTAGTATTGGATCAATGAGCTCATCAAATCGGAATAAATACAGAATCTACTCAAAATTAATGAAAGTAATTAAAATCTATTCCAAGATTTCAATTCCCTGGTTTCTCAGGCTTGAGGTCAGAAATTGGGCTTTTTTAAGTCTCAAACACAAACAAAATTAAGCTATTATCATGCATTTCGTATAATTATTTTCCATATGATGGCTTAGCAGCAGGAGAGATTCAATCCAACTGCAGGAAACATAATAAGAGCCGAAATGGCCTCTTAACAAGTCTGATCTTTAGCCATGCATGAAACTCAAATTTAAAATAGTGTTATTGCGCGTTACTTGGACGTATAATGACCAGCTTTGACCATTTCTTAGCAAAATATTTAATCAGTCACATCCTGTATTCATCCAAAACCAAGCCCCACTCGTTTGCAAATTCTTTTGTACTCTGGAAGATTTTTGTGAAGATTTCCCAAGTGCAAGGACGGCTTCCCCCAGCATTGTTCAATAGAAAAGACACCTGTAAGATAATTGAATATTGTGTGAAGAGCCTCTATAAATACTGAACTTTCTAGACAGAAATGTACTTCATCACTAGGTTTAAAAATACACTTTCTTGTTTTCACAATTCCTCTGTTATTTCAAGGTTAATACTACTATTTTCTTTCTACTCTGTCGTAGTTAGATCATGGGGAGGCACATTATCTTATTGAGCCTGGTAGCCCTGTCTTTTGGCTTCCTTGCTTTGCCTTTGAGCCTAGTCCCTTGCAAGATTTCTGTGTTGCAGACTCCACTAGCTCAGGTAATTAATTCATCAGCATTTTCTAGTTGAAAACAAATGTTTCTGGCTTGTTATGTTATGTGATCCTCATGTACAGCTCAAGTAACATTAAACTTTAGTTCTTGATTAACAAGAAATTTCAGTACTAATGTGTGCTTAATAATTTGTGACTGTAAAATTTTCAGCAAGAGTGAATGGGCAAGCCTGCAAGAACCCTGCATCAGTTGGAGCCAATGACTTCTCTTCAGTGGGCTGCACCTTCCTGGAAACACTTCAAACCCCAATGGCTCCAGGGTCACTCCAGTGACTGTTGCCCAACTGCCAGGGCTCAACACTCTTGGAATCTCAATGGCCCGTATCGACTATGCACCATGGGGAATCAACGCTCCACACACACACCCCAGAGCCACTGAAATCTTGACAGTCATTGAGGGTTCCCTTCAAGTAGGCTTCATCACCTCAAATCCTGACAATAGCCTCATCACCAAGACCCTTCAGAAGGGTGATGTGTTCGTGTTCCCAGTGGGACTTGTTCACTTCCAGCGCAATGTTGGAACTGGAAATGCTGTCGCCATTGCTGCATTGAGCAGCCAGAATCCTGGAGTGATCACCATTGCAAATGCAGTTTTCGGGTCGAAGCCTGATGTTAGTGGTGATATTCTTGCCAAGGCATTCCAGGTGGATAAGAGTGTTGTGGATCAACTCCAGGCCAAATTCTAGGAATGCAGCAACAGAAATCAGTGACATCTTCTTTCCTTTACTTGTTCCTCTGTGTGACACAATTTTTATGTTTCAGTTGTTTGGTTCTCAAATTGGCAAATTTTATTGAGTGATGTAATAGCAATTCTTCATGGAAGGTTGGTTTTGATTTGTTCTTTTATTGAAATGCTAATGAAATTCTGTTGTATGTCAATGTTCTTCGTCCAAATTTGAGTGGAAGTTTTCTTCCCCCTACAACTAAACGGCTAAAAATAAAAATAAGAACGTAATGTTCACAAATGCGAACAGAAAAGTAAGTTTCAACCGAACTCATGACCTCAATCAAGCAAAAAACCAGCAATACAAGAAAAAATCCAATAAGTAAATTTCAAAAGTTAGATCTGAGATAATACTAGGCTGTAGATTTTGTGGCCATCTCCTTTTCATTTACTTTGCTAGTGGTTATCAAGCAGCATTGTCATGCTTAAGAAATTATGATTGTGACGAACTAGCTTGTCTAGAACAAGAATCATCGGCAATTGATCATACTACAATCTGATACCGGAATCTTCAGTGCTGTAATTTATAGCCATAAATCAATACGCCATACGTACCTTCTACTTATGAACTGAATTGAGTCCCCAAAATGAGAGCATGGAATTCAAGATTCATTAATTTTCAACTTCACAAATGTAAAAAGCCAACCTGTGCGTCCAATGAAAACATCATCAAGCAAAAGCCGGACTGAGTTATATATGATTAGAGAATTCTGGGAGGAAGAATTCCTGATTCAAGTAGCATAACAGGAACGTTTGGGAGGTGTTAAAGAGAGATCGAAATCCAAAATCAAGAAGCTAACATTGATTTTTCAAGATTCTAGCCAAGAACCTCATTAAAGTAACATTTTTTTGTTTTCAGTTATGCAACTTTGCTTATCTATGCTTAGTGGTCCTTTACAAGGCTATTTTGCTGCAATCGGAGGATGAAAGGACTGGCAGCAGCTATAGCTAATTTTTGCCAATAATTTTTCTTGGTCTACAGTTGTTTTATCGTTTGATTGTAAGGAGTGAAGCACAATTAATTCTCTTTGTAAAACTACTTTCCATTTTTTTCAACTCTCTGCATGGATTTATGGTGTCCCTAAAAAATTGTTAGCTTTGGCATAACAAAGGTCATTATTGCAAAATTCAAAACAAGAATATTTTCAGCTCATCTCATCCTGAGTATCAGCTGGACAAATTAAACAAAATAGAACTTCACGAACACCTTTTTTTTTTTTTTTAATTTTCTTTATATATGTACTTTTTATATGTTGGCATGGTAGGGAAGATTCAGTTTCAATCCAAATATATGACACACACAGAGCCCAACTGGCCTCTTAACCAGTACGCTTTTTGAACATTCAAACTCTAATTTAACTAGTGTTTCGGTGTTAAGACTTGGTCTAATCATCATCTATGACCATTTCTTGGCAAAGTACTAGTATTAAATTGGTCTCATCGTGCAATCATCCAAAAATCCTGTTCAGTTTTTGCAAAAAATTTGTATACTGTTGGCATGATTCTCGTACATATTTAATTTCCTGGTGCAAGGACGGCCTGTAAGAATAACGTTCAGCAGAAAAGACATCTTTAATTAAGATAGTAGAATAATGTGTGAAGAGCCTCTATAAATAACGATGCTGCTAAGCAGGAAACTACTTCATCACTACTCATAATTCACAAAATACACATTCTCGGTTTCACAATTCCACCGTTATTTCAAAGTTATTGCTATTCTTTCCATTGAGTCGTAGCTAGATGGCTAAGCACATCATCTTACTGATGAGCCTGGTGGCCCTGGCTTTCGGCTTCCTTGCATCTGCCTTTGAGCCTAGTCCATTGCAAGATTTCTGTGTTGCAGATTCAGCTAGCTCAGGTAATTCATTCATTCATATTCATCAGCATTATATCACAGTAGAAAACATATATCTATTCAATTAGTTAATATGTTCAATTTTACTTTGAAGCATTAAACTGGCAGTCTGGCACTTGTAGTCACAAATTGCATTACCAATAAATGATTCCATATACAATTTCAGCAAGAGTGAATGGTCAAGCCTGCAAGAACCCTGCATCAGTTGGAGCCAGTGACTTCTCCTTCAGTGGGCTGCACCTGCCTGGGAACACATCAAACCCCAGTGGCTCCAGGGTCACCCCAGTGAATGTTGCCCAACTGCCAGGGCTCAACACTCTTGGAATCTCAATGGTCCGTATCGACTATGCACCATGGGGAATCAACCCTCCTCACACACACCCCAGAGCAACTGAAATCTAGACAGTCATTGAGGGTTCCCTTCAAGTAGGGTTCGTCACCTCAAATCCTGACAATAGCCTAATCACAAAGACCCTTCAGAAGGGTGATGTGTTTGTGTTCCCAGTGGGACTCATTCACTTCCAGCGCAATGTTGGAACTGGAAATGCTGTTGCTATAGCTGCATTGAGCAGCCAGAATCCTGGAGTGATCACCATTGCAAATGCAGTTTTCGGGTCAAAACCTGAAGTTAGTGGCGATAATCTTGCTAAGGCATTCCAGGTGGATAAGAGTGTCATGGATCTACTCCAAACCAAGTTCTAGAGTTGCAGCATAAAAAGTTTAGGACATTTAAGCCAAATTCATGCTTTGTTATTCGTGTGTTGTATTCCTTCTTTTTTGGTTTTCTGGGTGAGTTAACATGTATGTTTCAATTCAAATGCTAATGAATTCTATTTTATGTCAACATTTTTCACTGATATTCAAGTAAAGGGTTTCTTTCCACTGAAATTCAATTACCAAAAATAAATGAGAAAAAAAAACATCAGAAATTAAAACTTGCAGAAGTGCGTGGCTACAAGTATGATGGATATGATAATAGTAGTATGACAGAAGGAATTACAGAACAAATCTAAGGAATTTCTCAACGATAGAAATTGCTGTAAACCGCCCTTAAGTTGACCCCTCCTGTTATTTGCTTCAACAGCTAGAAACAACAGAGAGATGCCCTAATAACTCGACACCTAGCTTCTTCATCTCAGCTCCAATCTTTTGTTTATACAGCTGCCAGAACTGTAAACGTATGTGTGCGTGTGAAAAGTTGGCAGCATAAATCACTAAGTCAGGACCATGAAAGACAGTCACAAGCAATTATCACTAGTTCCAAAAAATTATATATCCAGAAACAGTAAATTTCACACAAAGGGAGAAAATTTTGGATTATCCCATGCTTGACTAGCCAAGGCAGCTAGTCTATACATCTGATATTTCAAGTCACCCACTGTTTCCTGCCCCCCCTCTCTCCAACTGCCAAACCCAACTTTTGACTCTTTTCCAATGATTATTATGATGAATATAATATGAATGGAAACTACATGGATAGAACAACATCAACCTGGTGTGCTGGAATTAAGAGAACAGGAAACAAAGTAGGTCTGAGGAAGGTTGGTTTGGACTTATCAGTTGTAGGTGAAATAAAAGAAACCATATACGAATTCCCCAAAATGTTCATGTCTGATAGGCGAGCAAAACACCAAAAAGGAGCTAGGAAAGGGAGTCAACTAGATGTGGACAGAAATTGAGGTCCAAACAAAACCAAGAACCCAGCCCCACAAAAAAACCAGCAAAACAGGAAATATGGGAGCAATAGGTAAATTACAAGTATATTCTAGGTATCAGGTTCTTTTGCCACCTCCTCTCTTTTACTTTGCTGATGGTTAGTTAGCATTACTATAAATACTTAATATATTGAGATCATCACTAAACTTTCAAGAACAAGAATTATCAGCAAGTGCTCATAATAAAACGAGATTCCAGAATCATCAATGCTGTAAGTTGTAAAAATAACTCAGTACATCATACCTTCTGCTTATGAACCAAACTGAGTCCCAAAACTGAGAGCATGGCATTCAAGATTCCTCAAGTTCAACTGCAATAGCAGGAAAATGACTTAAGCATCTAGTAAGAAGGTCATCAAACAACAGCCAGATTGAGGTATAAGAAGACAATGCTGGATGCAGAAGTTCCTGAGGCAAGTAGCTTCCAAGAAGATTTGGGAGGGGTCCTAAAATGATGCGGAAACCCAAAATCAAAAGCTAATGTTGTTATTTGGATTATAGCCCAGAAATTGACTAGAATATCATTATATCAGGTGATTTCTGCTTTTATTTTTGGTTATGATAAAAATAGTTTGCTTATCTAAAGTAGTGGTCCTTCATTATGCTAGTGCCGTGTATTTCTCCTTCTAGGTATGCTTCATTTCAATTGCAAGCTGTAAAGGGAGGATGGCAGTTCAGCAGCTGCAGTAAAGATAAATCTAGGCCACAAGTTTCTTGGTCTGCAGTCATGAAAAGTTTGACCACCCCTTGTACGATATAGGACAAGCAAGAGAGCTGACAAATAAGTAGGAACAAGTTGTTAACATTTTATTTCAGTGCGAAGAGGTTGAGTCAGATGAATTGCCAGACATTTCAAGAAAAAAGTTTCTTCTTATCCATCTCTCTTCCCTTCTCTATGGGAGATGAGTTGAACAGAGCATCACTGACATATCAGATTTCTTGCAGTTTTAATGTTCCAACATTTTTCAGTACTTACCACCACAGCAGTTCCTGTTTCAGCAAATCTAGGAATGCAAATGAGTCTTACCACCTGCCCATCTGATCCTGCAGTTTAGGGCAGCCAATTATGTCTTTGTACGAGAGCAAAATATAGCACTAGTCTGAATGACAAGTAATACAATGAAATCTTACCCTTGATCAAGCTAGCCTCATATTTATCTTGATTACCAACAAAGTAGACATGAGGACACATCTCAATGAAAAATGGATCTCTGTCAGTAAAAGGATAACACCCTGCGAAATTGAAGAGGAATGATGCTGAATTGGAGAAGCTGCATAAACATATGTTCTTATGTAATCTATACAAGACATTCGATTCACTTTACCATTTTTAATACTCTGAAAAGATGCCATATCATTTTGCCAAACCTTTTATTAAGGTGCCTCAGTACCATATACAGCTTTTATTGGACTTTGATTCACCAGACTAAAGTTCAAATAGCCATTCAACAATAAAACTTCTTTGTTTAACCAGTCATTCATATACTATAGAAATGACAAGAGCATACAATTAACAGCAGAAGTTGCCCCAAAAAGGCAAATATAGAAGGAAGGAGCCCTAACCTAGAGTATTTGGGGCTGTTGGTGCTACGTGCCTCCATCTCAATGTCCTTTCCAAGAATTCAAGTTCACTTTTGGCATCAGAATATTTTGCAAGATCATCAATGTTCTGACCTGATGTCCCAAGAAACCTGAAGAAAGCACAAGAATATGAAACTGTCTACCCAATTCCAACAAAATCTTAGCTCAAATGATTATCTTACCTAACATTGTCTAGCTCAAAGGAATGAGGGTTAGTGCAAGATCTGAAAGTGTTATAAGCTGCTGATCCAGGAAAAAGGCATCTGTGCAAAGGCTTACAAACAAATGGAGGAAAAAAGCTTGAAGTTAAGAACAATAAAGTCCATATACATGCCGCGAATCCACCACAATGTGATCAGTGTAACAGACACCTGTTGTGGCAAAGAGAAATTTGCGGGGTCATTGGTTCCTGGCATTATATCTAAAGGTATACCTGCAGCAACCTGCATATTGTTTCAGATATCAAAAATTGTAGTTTCTATGTTTCAGCAAAAAATATGGACAATTACCTGAGTCAGAAGGATATCAAGCTCTTTTATTGGCTCAGATAGTCGAGACTGATCCTTTGAACCCAAGTTCTGCAACAATCAAGTGTCAGACAGATAACAGGAAGATTAGTAAGTGCAAAACATAGTTGGAACACTCCAATGAGACACCAGATTGCATTTCTTCAAGGAAATCAGACAGGCACTAAGATGTAAACAATGTTGCAAGCCCACAGGTAAGGTTAAAATGGCCACTTAGAAGACTATGTATGATAATGTCAATCCAGATTTTTCTAAGACTATGTAAGATATTGTCAATCCAGATTTTTTTACATTCGGTTTAAATGTTAATGCTATACCCAAAAGCAAAACTTTAAGACATTGCATACTTTAGAATCAGCAAGTAAAATTTGGTGCAAGCAAAAATTGGGTCAATAGAAAAGAACCAACGAAAAATGAAGGTGCCTTTGGTTGTTTGACTAGAAGTAAAGATGAAAGCTAGTCAGAAAATGATATTTCTTTTCTGTTTCGAGTACGATGGGATTTCAAACACATTCTCATTAAAAACAGGTTTCAAAATTTTGTTCCATTCTATTCTTGTTCCACCTTTTCTTAACCAAGGAATTAAAGTAATTTCCTCCTGAAAGTAAGACTACAAGAGGAAGTCCAATTATTTCTGTTTTGCAACCATCAATAAGACCACTATAAGGTGGCAAGAAAGACCTGGTAAAAATTTGAGTTCAATTTTTTAAGTTGTAATGTATTGTGCTTGGAGGATGATTAGCTTGCTCAGACAAAATTTTGTGTCGGTGAATTAGGCCCCACCCAAATTTTCAAGATAAATAATATATGACACTTCAAAGCATAAATACTAAGCCAACTAGGTTGCAGAAAGAACATCTTACAATAAACTATTGAGGATCAAAGACGTTACCTGACCATTAAGAAGCCCACGAGGATACTCAACAGAATTCCCAGCGATGACAACTTGAACAATTTGAGCTGCAATGCCTTGTTCCTGATGCAAAAGGCAAATTATAGGCTTGGCTTGTGCAAAATCAGATGGATCATCATTCATTTAGGAATGGCGTAACAAATAGGCAAAACAGAGCAGATGAGAATTATACTTAAACCTTTTCATCTCCTAGATGTCCAGTTATATGGTCAACAAAGAGCTGAAAATGGAGAGGATTAGCAGAGCTGCTCCCAACACTCAGTCCCGATACAAAAACAACAAATTTATCTTCACCTGTTTCATTTGGTGGCCATATAAGAAAGTTGCATAGTACAACCAAAAAACATCCAGCTAGTAGTCTTTCAAAAGAAGCTTATGCAAAACAATGTTTATTATGCTAAAAGCCACAGGGTGCAAGCTAACCAACTTGTTTGGAAGTGTAGGTATTGTTTAAGTTGGTTCTCTCTTTATGTAGAGCAGTTACCTCTGCAAATAGCTCAAATAAAAGGAGCTATACCTTGACGATGATCTCCAAGGTAGTTCAGAGAGTTGTCTTGCCATTGCAGACCATAATGCAATGGCATTATAAAAGAGCACACATGGTAAAGACTTAAATCAGAACAACTGAGAACAGATGACAATCCAAGATCTCTGAGATATTTTTCTGTCTGATATTATGATTATAGCAATTAAAATATGCTTCCAGGTCTACAAAACTATAAGAATGTACACGGAAATATTTATGGAAACACCATATCACAAGACAAAATAAAGTAAAATCTCTGGACCCAAAAAAACTATCCTACATTAGAAAGATTGTGAAGCTGTGAAGGATTAAACTTATTTAAAGTAGCTCTAACTCACCATTTGAATTTCCAGTTTCATTAATTTAAGATAATCCATTCTAATGTTCACTATCCTGTTTTGCACACCCAGTTCCCAAGAAACATTGTTGCCTAATACTTTAGAAGTGTAAGCTTTTATTTGAAAACATAAGTGGTTTCTTCCATGAAACAATATTGTTTTCATAAGCATCACTGCAGCTGGCCATCTCCTATAAAGTTTTGTATCACAATTCCACGCTTTTGGTGATGTGTTCATAAATAGTTATGATTCCTTCACCCAGGCTACTACTCTTCAGAAGCGAAATTCAAATCAGTAATGAGTATGGCTTAGACTATTAAAATCATTATGAATGTAAGTAACACGGATGTTGTGCAGCTTCTACCAGAATTAAGTGGCAGCTCTATCTGGGGAGGAAGGCCAGCTTCCAAGATATCTTCAACCACAAAATCTCCAGCCCCAGTTTCTTTTCCATGCAATGCAACCACTATACCTACAAGCATATCATAAAAGGTCAATTAAGATTAGCAAATCAAATTTTCACTCACTGTCCTCCAAACAGAAAGAATATAGGCTGTACTCTTCTGATATATAGTTGGAAGTGCAGACTTAAGTGTTTAAGGAAATGCTTCATGAAAATATTTTAAAGTGGGTCAAAGATTGGAGCAAATTCAAGTTGGCACCAACTGTGATAATTGAGTTAAATCCCCTGGTGAAATATTTTCTAGTAACCAATCTCGATAGGGTATAAAAAGCCTCAAAGTAAAGGAAGTAGAATAGAAATGACCCACATGCAGCGCATTCTTAGATTGCCCACTCTGAAACACATGAAAAGCTAGTTGCATACCTGTTACATATACAGAAGGGAAAAGAAGGGTGCCACGAAGTTTAACTCTTCCACTCTCGTCTTCCAAAACTAGATAATCGTCTGAGTGAATAAAATTATGGGGTTTTACAAGTGGGCTTGCTGACCTCTGTATGCCATACATTTACAATAATGAACTCAAGATGGAGAATTCAATCTTAAACTTGACAAAAAAAAAAAAAGAATTGAGAAATTATAAACAGTCAATCAATAACAACATCAGTACCTCCTTTGAATACTCATCAAGTACAGAAGGTTTGAGCTTCATGTGCTTATAAAGAGTTCCAACAATAATGCATTCCTTTCCTTCTTCCAGTCCTAGCACAGTACAAACTGCAGCAAATAACAGTGGAAGGATACTTCCACATTAATCCATGGAGCTCAAAATTTAGCTAAATTCCACCTGATATGAAGGCCTAAACCATACTAGTTATAATGCACGTTCAGATTTTCATGAAGTGCTTAGATAAAATAACCACACCAACATATATGAGAGCAGACAGCCATAGAAGCAAATCCATGTCACAAGTCTTAAACTTCTGTTCTTTTACTTGACTTGGAAAAAAATTGGAACAAGGAAAAGTTATTTCCTTCCTCAATTTCCACCAAGGCTTGGGGACCACTTTTCTGTTCTTTTCTTTTGAATTGTTAACGAAATAAGCCATCAAAGACATTTTTAACCAAATATCAAAACACGGATAACAAATATTAAGATGCAACCATGTTTCAGTTACCACAGTTGAACCAGCAAATTGTTGAAGTTAATGCAATATGGTTTCACTAGAAGAAGTCACACAAAAAAGCAAGAACCATAAGAGACGGAAATGGTTATTCATTTCCCCGCTTTTTCCTTGCATTCCTTCTTTCTTGTTCCTTTCTGAAGGATTGACCAATACAAACAGCAAATAATTAATATGAACATTGATTTCAGGTAAAACATTATTAGCCAAAATGAACTTTAGCAGTTCCAAATATGATGACTAAAGCTTTGTACAACTATAAACTGCATGCCTAAACCCCTAACTAACACAAAAAGGACAGATCAAAATCAGATTACAGAATTTCTTCATTTCTCTAAAGCTTAATCAACATAAACTCAAGAAAACCACAAGATAGCGGGTGCAAAACCCAGCACTAAATTTGCTTCTATACAAATTTTACCTATATCAGATAAAATAATTAATTTATTAAAAAATGATAGGAAAGCCCAAGTAAAGAAATGCAAGAAAATAAGAGCAGAAAAGCAACAAGATCAGAAATTTTACATGAAAATCAGCTAGAATTTACAAGAAACTTAAAAAATAAGAAGGGTACTTGGCAAATGGGGTTTCAAGGTGGGGAGAAGAGAGTAAAGGAGAGTCCTCATAAGGTGAAGTCTAGCAAAGTATATTTGACTGTACTGTTGCCCTCTGTACATCTCCTTCTGTATCTCAAAGCTCTCATCCTGCAAATAAGTAACCCCCAAAAAGGGAAAAACATGTGAATATAGTGCAAAAAAGAGTAAAAAAAACAACGTTAATTTCATGGAACGAAAGAAAATTGCACAAGTGGAAATCAAGAAAACTGGCAAAAAATAAAAAATTAAATGCGAGAACAAATTTCATCTTGGTTTTACCAAAGTTTTATATATGGATTGTTTCCTTTGGAGTACACCATTTCCTGAGTCCACTTCCATGAGTGCTACTGGCATGGCGGGAAAATACCCTGTAACAGTGACGAAAATAAAAGGGCACTAGCATATAAGGAGGATTCAGGAAGAACAAAGCTGGGGCAGCAATTACAAAAAACAAAAGCAAAGGGACCAGTGCTGAAAATAATATATTTATTCTTTAAATACAATATGACCAAGCAAGGTTTATGAATTGAGTCAATTTAAAATGGGACCTGAGCTTTAGGGTGAGTTTGCCAAAGTTTTTGAAAAGTTAAACCGAAACAGAACTAGGGAGGGAAATAGGTGTGCGGATACACTATTTTGAGATGATCAATCATAAAATATCATCGATATTTATTACATTAATCTTTATATATGAAGTCCTCGTCAATGACGATGATATATAAAAAAAAAATTAAGAATAAAAAATTTCGAATCAAATAATTTCAGAATTAATTAAGAATAGATGTGCGCTAACAATCAATGGGAAACTAACAATAGGGGCCAAGGGTTAGAGAGCCCATTAAAAAATTGCTTAGTTTGCTGACGGAAGTATGATAGTTATTATATCTCTTTGTAAATTAAAAATATATATATAATTTATAAAAAATAATTTAAAGTTAAAAAATATTAATTCATCCCAATTATACAATTTTTCACATACTACCCTCTAAATGTTTTCTTTTTTTTTTTTATATATATTTAACCCTCCAAACTACATATGTAAAATAATCCTCGGATTATACGTGTAAAATCCAAGGTTATTATATCCAGGGAGGAGTGTAAATTGGAGGTTAAGTGTTAAAAAAATAAATTAGAGAATGATGTGTAAAAAATTGAATACTTCATGAATTAACATCTTTTTTCACTTAATTTCATATAAACAAGAGGCAAATGTGTTCCGAGAGTAATTAGATAGATAAAAAGTAACTCGTTTATGTGATTTGTTGATATAGATTAAAAAAAATCATAACTTTTATTTTTTTTTTAAATTTTGGATTACAATTTTAACGTTTTAATTACATAATAGTACACTTTGCCATATGACACTTAAAAATATAAGTGATTGTGTTTATATATAAAAAGTAGTATTTTGTGCATTCCTTACACCCATTTTTTATATATAAAATTATTGGAGTCTTAAATCCTTCCATATTTTAACACACAGCTCTATGATCTCTTTCATACTGTGTAAAATGGAAAAGTAATATGTTGAAACAGTAACTCATAATGTTTCCTAAATCTAGCTAAAAATCTACGCCAATTTGTGCTGCGATTTTTGGAAATTAAAAACGTGTACTTTGTTCTCTCCGTTTACGTTGACTGAGGAACATCTGCTGGTACTCCAAAGGTACAACGACGACAAATCAATCTACGTTTCATTGCCCATAAAGTATCGGCATTGGTTCGCAGATTTCTCCGATTATATACCAAATTCTTCATACCTATATGTGTGAAATCCAGAGTCTTGAATTGTGAAACACGCAGTAAAGTTCGATTTTTTCTTGCATTTGGGATAAGAAATGGAAAATTATTCGCGTTTTCCACGCACGAAGTATCAAAACCCTGCGTTTGACAGCCAGAAGCTCGCCGATTCTCCGAGATCGTACACCGGCGATTTCAATTTCGGAGAAAACACGGACCGCCGGTTCGCATTCTCTCGCCAAGCTTCATTGCATCGAAACGCCGCCGTCGAGCCTCACACTCCGCAACCTGTGCTCTCGCGCAGTGTTTCTAGCATAGATATACCGCCGGGCAGTTATTTTCCGGATTCTAGGTTTTCATACTCGATGGAAATTGATGAGAAATTTTCGGCCTTTTCGTTTGTTTCATTGATTTTGGGGGATTAAGGTCTGGAAACAAGCAAATGAGGCGGTTGTTCGTGTTGATTTCGCTTAATGTCGCGTATTCGACTGCTGAGTTGTTTATTGGCCTCTTCTCGGGACGTATTGGTATGAAAACTTAGCTTTGGTTGATGCTTTTGTTTTGATATTACATGTTACTTGGCTGGAAATTGTGTTTTGTTTTGTGAAAATTAAAAATTTTTGGAAGGTAATTGAATGAAAAGGTTCTTATTATATGTTGGCCACCGAATCGATTACTTATTATGTCAGTTAATGAAAATGTTATTTTAGGGGCCGTGATGTTTGGGGTAGCAAGATATGAATGTATCAAAGCAATGGTGTATTGTTAAATGAGTTTAAAATCTTTTTTTCTGGCTTTGTTTAGAAGGATATGATAGTGCATTTGCACTTTGTCTTTGTTGGTACAGTCATAAATCTTATGATCGTACCAACTGACTAAGCTTCTTGGTGGAAGCATATTGATTGTGCCATTGTCAAATCAACTCTCAAAGAGTTTACATTAACCACATGAAAATCAATATAGTCACAAAGATTAATGGTTCATATGTCCTACATTGAGCAAATGACAAGTGCTAGGCTTATCTATTGGCTTTGCAGAAATTTATATTTTCTTAACTTCACATTTATCTTGATATATTATATAGGAGATGAAGCCTTGTGGAGTTAAGTTGACGTGGCCTCTTGTTGTTGATTGCTAACTTTCTTTTGTTTTGTGATTTGTGATTATCTATGTGGTTTCAGGCTTGGTATCTGATTCATTTCATTTGACATTTGGCTGTGGCCTCTTGTCATTTTCGTTGTTTGCAATGGCCGCTTCTCGACAAAAGTCTGACCATGCATACACATATGGGTACGATTTTTGTGATGTCTATGTTTTACTCTCAGTAACAGAATGAATCATTTTTTTTCTATGGAGCCTAAGTACTGAGACTGTATGGAACTGAATTCTTGTGGTTAGGGAGGCCTTTTTAGTTCATTGTGGATGATTTGGTTTTGTATGATGGTAGATGCATCACTTTTCCTTGTGTTCTTGATTTTGGTTAAGTTCAGTAATGCAACATCTTTACATACAAATCCTGAAGGACTACATTTATGGCTTTGGCAAAGAAAAAAAAAAACTCAATGTTGACAAACCCACTCATTCAGTTCCTGTTTATTAACAGGTACAAAAGGCTAGAAGTTTTATCTGCTTTTACCAATGCTGTAAGTACTTTATGTATTTGCTTGTCTATTGATTGTTGAATTCTTATTGTTGTTTCTGGAGTGAAAATGGTGAGAATCACTCTTGTTGACATCTTTGGAATCATTAATTATTTTTACAATTTTCTGTCTCGGCATTTTTTGTATCTTTGGTTTCATAAAAACTAAGTAGAATATTTTGCATAAAATACTCCCTCCCCGCCTCTCTCTCTTTCTCTCTCTCAATTACTCACTCACTTGTATGGTGCTTGTGTAGACAGCTATTTCTCTTGTTTATGTCATTCTCCATAGCTGTGGAAGCACTTCATGCGTTCATACAAGATGAATCTGAGCACAAGTAAGTTTGCATTTCAGCGTATTGCTGGATTTTTAGGTTTCATTCTATTCTAGACTTCATACGTGTTGAGAAGTGAATATTTATTGCAACTAATGCTTTAGTTCTTAGGGCACTGAGCCATAAGGTGTTCTGTGTAATTGGGCAGTTGTCAAAATGAGCACTTGAGGCAACCTAACACATGATTCTCCTTGTTGCCGTTGACTGTCAATGGTCTATATAAATGCAACTGGGAAAACTTCTGGTATTGGAATTGATTGTGATGCAATTTCTTGTACGCGAACATTAACAACACAAGAAAATGATACAAAATTGATTTTCATTGAGTTTGATAAATAAATGTGGATAAATCTTAATTTTGATCCTCTCATTCTTCTCATCAAGTGCAATGATTTTGGAATTTATAATTTTGAAGATAGAAACGATGCTTAGATCTCCTTCGACGTTGATTTGGCCTTCAATGACGTTAATTCGTGAGTTTAGCACCGTAATCACGAATCAAACGTTAGAATTTGACGTGCCTCGTGACAAACGCTTTAATATTTGCTTTGGAACGCCTTGAAACTTCTTGAATTTGACAAACTTGAGTTGGGAGAATTTTGGAACTCCTTTAATGTCTCGCTTGCTTGAATGTAGAATTGTGTATCTAGCTTCATAAAGATCAACCATATTTATACTTGTATGATGAGAGTTCTTGCCATAGATAACTGCTGATGTCATAATTTGGTTGGCCATCATTATCTTGGGATCTTATCATGATTTTATTTGATTGATCCTCCATATATTGGAGTTTAAGACATGATCTAATGGTCTTAAACAACTAAATCCATACATGGCAATATTTAATTTGCCCATGAATTAAATATCTGGCTTTGGAGTTCAATTTGGCAGATTCCAAAATGTAAATCAATATATGAAATTGTGAATAAAGATATATTGCATGTGTCAATCTATAATTGGCAACAAATTTCATTGTCTACATTGATGATATGCTCTCACAAGATTGTTGTAATAAACATAAGAGTTACCTCTTGTCTAGATTCTTGTGTTAGAGTGGACTAGCATATTTGAGCATTCAGTTCTTATAAATCCTTTTCTGGAGCTAATACTTGTTTAAGTGCTTCCACATTGCACAACTGAGTAACTTTGGTTAAAAGCATCACATAATACGAACCATTTTAATTGAAACCATTGGGCACTTTCTTTGGAGAAGCTAAGGGAGGAAACAAAGAAATGGAGAATAAGAAGGTGCAAGGGGAGAATACTTTTGCGTACTGTTATCTATGCTAGATATTGGAGTGCAACTCTTGCTGCATTTTTATCTTCATCATCTGCATTCTCTTCTAGATTAATGTATTTAGTTGATCCATTTGTTAATAATCGTCTCTGATTTCTATCTTCTTAGGCATTACTTGATCATCTCAGCTGTCACGAATTTGCTGGTAAATCTTATTGGTGTTTGGTTCTTCAGGAATTATGCCCGAATCAATCTTGGTGCGGCTCTTTTTCATGTTTGGGTTATTTTTTTTTTCAATTTTTCTTTATGTTATTTTTTTTTACATTTTTGTGTAATTAGTTGTGTTGTCTGTCCATGGTTCCCCTGACATGCGTTTTGGTTAACCATAATCAGGTAATTACTTAAAAGTGCATCTCTTATTAGATTGCTTCACCTTTTGTTGGTATTCCTATTTTTCCTTGCAGTGTACAGAAAAGCTGAAGATATGAACTATCACTCTGTTTGCTTACATGTTCTAGCTGATTCCATTCGCAGGTATGAGAAACAGTATACTTGATTGCTTTTGTCTTTTTCTGGAAAGTAGTCTCTGTTGGTATTATATTCTTAGATATTAAGCTGCTGTACGTCAATTGTTTCTCAGTGCAGGGTTAATCCTAGCATCCTGGTTGCTTAGCCTTGGGTAATTTGATGCGATCTGCTGAAGATATGGTTTAATTAAGTTTTATTCCCCAAGTCCCCATTACTGCTACACTGTTTTATTAATTTTTTCTTCTTTTGTTGTAGGGTTAACAATGCTGAAGTCTTGTGTTTGGGACTAGTTTCAGTCACAGTTTTTATGCTTGTCATGCCACTTTTTAAAGCTACAGGTGGTGTTTTGCTACAGATGGCGCCGCGTAGCATTCCCTCTTCAGCTTTAAGCAAATGCTGGAGACAGGTAAAATCTGGTTATCATTGTCAGCTTTTGAGTATAGTCTGCAGAGGGAGCAAAATCAGATCTTTTTTTTTTAAAGGACACTGTCTAAATTGTTGTACAAATATCAATAATTGGTATCCAGATTGTGTCTTCATGCAAATGTTTTCGTGTTCTTTTTGTCATTAGGTTAGTTCCCGTGAAGATATTGCGGAGGTTTCTCAGGCTCGTTTTGGGAATTGGTGCCAGGTCATGTTGTTGGATCCATTTCACTACAGGTACGAACGACTGATCAGCTCTTATGTTACCACTGTCTGCATTATATGATTGATCTTTTGGTCATATGGATAATTTCCCATGCTCTTAATGTTTTGGATGCGTATAGGTGAAGCAGGGAATGGATGATCAACCGATACTCCAATATGTCCATGGTCTGTACCATGACCTTGGCGCACAGGATTTGACTGTACAAACTGATTCTGCTTGACCACATTTTCATATGCTGTTAATTTTCTAGGCCCTGCTTAGTAACAGTAGACTTACTATTGAGCAGCCAGGTTGAACACGCGGATCTAAAGAATATGATACAATTGTAAAGAACTATACTTATTTCATGATAAAAGCAGCCTCGCTAGATTCTTAATTTCTTTTTCATTTTGTCTTGTAATTTTTGAAAATTTTGTAGAGTTCTCTATATTGATACTGGAGGCAATTATTCTGTTTCGACATTTATGGCAATAGTCAGCATGACTATTGAACAAATTTTGAATTTCTATGCCTCTTCACTTGGAATTATATCTCGCATAGCACTGCGCACTTAGAGGAGGTTGGCCTCTTGACAGTAGTATGAGGGCAACATGCCCTCAGAGCATTCCATAGTAACTAATCTCTTATGAAAGTTTCAGATTCACTCTCTTGTTTCTAGGGTAAGTATGGGGGCACTCATATGCAAAACTTAGTTGTCAAAACTTCTGGACAAGACCGTACAAGCCACTGCCTTGGCGGGCGCAACTATATTGCTTTTCCAATAATAGCAAAGACGAAAGTGAGTAAACAAAAATAAAAAAACCATGGACTGAATAAGAATAGATCTCATTATCAGTTTCTTGAAAACCGTCATCATCATCAGTTTCTTGGAAACAAAGCAATCTGGGGTTTGAAATTTCAGAGCTACTTGCTTTAACTACTTAAGTGTCACAATTTTGCTATGCTCTCAAAACCACACAATTATGTTTGTTACAGAAATTTCACGTGTTAGTAGTTCCCATACCTTATTTCTAAAACATTTACAACAGAAACTAGTTCTTGTTCACTAAATTTTATTACAGAACACCCAAACCAGGGACAAAAACTAACACCATGGGGCCTCCTTGGTTCATCTGCTTCACGCATCGAAATAACATCTATTTTAGAAAGTAGAATCATGCTATTTTTTTCCACGTTGACTGTTGAGGAACTCCAGTACTGAAAGGCGCTGCGAACAAGAAGGGCTCAAATCAAATTCAAGTCAAAGAAAATCCACGCTGCTAAAATTACATTCAACCAGAAACTACTAAGTCATACCCGTTGTTCAAGGCCAACTTCTTCAGCACTTATCCTTAATGATTCCAACAATTTAATGGCCTCTTGAAAGTCAGCAATTGCTGTATCCTCATTCCCGAGATTTCTATCCACATCAGCAACTTTAGCAATGGATATAGCTACATCTATAACCTGGATTTATGAGAAATACCAAAAGAGAATTAGAAGAAAAATGTAGAGAACCATGAACACCAACTTCTTTTTCACCATATCAACATAGTTATGGTTACGACATGTATTGCATTAGTAGATCAGAAATAATTTAGAAAAAATAGAAACCATGATTAAATCTGTTGCATCATAGATATCCCTGTATTAATATTAAGTTAGTTCTTAAATCAAGAAGGTGCATGTAAACAATCAACAGAGCCAAACAACCAAGAATGTAGAGCATGGACACAGGAGGTATCAGTAGTTAAAGCAACAAGCACCAATGAAAAGAGACAACCCCAAACACACAAAGTTAAGGGCAATATTAAATTTTTGTTGAACGCCGTATCAGTTCATCATAGCTTCTAGAGCAATAGAGCCTGTTTGAGCTTAAACGGGACAATTTTTATACGTGTCTGGACTCATGATAAAAATATTACTAAGAAAGGGGTAAGCAAAAGAGCTAAAAAGAAGGAAGTGAAACTGAAATAACACTTAATACCATAGTTTAAGCATTTTAACCTTGAAGGCTTGAATAATTGACCAAGAGCCGATAATCAGAAGATATTGTCTAGTTTACCTATTCTCACATCATTCAATTCACTGGTTCATCTCTAAATTCTTCCATTTTTATCAAGTGATAGATATGCCAAAAAGATGACCTCAACTGCAATCTTCCTAAACAGCCCCTCTCTGAGCCAATACAAAACACAAAAAAGACAACCCAGGGTTATTACAAATTGAGAGACAGAGAATTCCAGGAGGCACTGCACAAACAGTTGTTCTGGACTGATTAAAACCTAGAGCAATCCACTTCAAATTGATTACTATTAGAATTGTTCTACCTAATCAGATTATATATAATAGAATCAGATTCGATTTGAACCATTTTCAAAGTTACCATAGAAACTCTTAGGATCAATTTTATAATCGAACTACTAAGTATAACTTCTCTGATAAGCTTATTAACAGTTATATCTATTTTTAAACTCTTATTTATGTAAGTCACATCCTCAAACCAACTATTCGTCGTGGAAGGAACACAATAACCACAACAAGTAGCATTAGAAGGTTTTTAAGTTTGCTCACTTGAGAAGGAACAGTTGAATGATGGTTCATTGCATTGCGGCGAACATCCAAAGCCTGAAAATAATATGACCGTGCAGCCCGTAAATCCCCCTCATAGTATTTTAGATCTCCAATTTTATTTAGCGAGACAGAAAGTGTATGTGTTATCTGCATATATCCAAAAAACAGAAATTATATTGAGCCACATTTTGTAGAAAATAATGTTTCATTAGCACCAGGATAATAATTTCCAGACTGAATTTTATAAGCGCCTACCTCCAAATCATCCTTGGTCACTTTCATAAGGAAATTGACACTTTCCTCAAAGAAGGAAAGTGCAGAACTAGCATCACCAGTAGCTCGACTGAAATAAACAGTGTTTATCATATGATGATTTTAAGCACACACAAGTGAAGCAAATCTTTTACCTAAACAAAAATAATGTAAAAAATTGCTGTCTAGACCCAAGAAAAAGATAAAGAGGGAGGACATACCAGCAATCACCAAGCATACCTAAAACAGCACCTAGCTGAGAGCATAACTCAGGAGTGCTTCCCATACTTTCCAATTGTTCTCTAACATCTTCAGCGCATACACTAAGCCTTGATTTTGCGCTTTCTATGTTATTGGCACGAAGTGCCTTTACATGAAACAGGTAACATAAGAACAGAATTGATAGCAAGGAAACCAAGACACAATAGCTAATTGGGTGATTTTCTGGGGATGAAAGCGAGAGTTTAAGTTGGGTCCCAGATAGTAGAACAACCATTCATGGCATGACTACAGAAAGGAACTTAAAAACTCACCCTCATGGCCTGCTGCATCAAGAAAGCACCTCGTTCGAGTGACACATCCTCATATATTATTGTTTTCTTATCAACTTCTCTTTCCTCCTTGTCAGTATCAACTTGAGACCTCTTGATCCTTGCATGACCTTCAATGAAGCGATCAACGACACACTGAAGGTTCTGATCATCTTCAATCTTCTCAATGTCGGCACCACATAAAGGACAATCCTTGAACCTTGATATGCATGCTCTGGTTTTCATTGAAAGAACCCATCAAAAGTATTTACAAAGAAAGCAACATTAGCATTTAGCAATACCAATGCGCAAAGAGAAAAGTCATTCACTTCATATATGAGGTTAAACAGTTGGTGAATAGCAATTGGTTACATTTTGCTTACTTGCAATATACATGGGAACAAGGCACACATTTGCTGCATTCAAAAAGAAGTGCTTGGCATATCATGCAGCTGAGAGGGCCTAACTTAAATGTCTGAGAATCATATCCAAAAGGGCACTTGAGTGAAATTGCTGCGTCTTGCTGAGCCTTGTTATCATTGACTGCCTGCTGTTTATTTTGGTTCTCACTAGGTTTCTTGCTAGATGCATCGTCAGGCCGAGATGCCTTGACAAAAGGGCAAACAGGCGTCATCTTCATCTAAACCTGCACCAGGAAAACGATCTACTCTAAATTACAAGTAGGATTTCCAAATGCTACACCAGACAAAGACAGTTCATGCAGTGCAATGTCCAATCTTTTATATAGAAACAAATTTAACGAAAGGTACTTTCAATTATAGTAAAAAAATTGTTCTTCAATCAACTAATCCCTAAAGCCTACCGTAATTTTTTAAGGAGATTTAATCTGTAAAGGAGAAACACAATGCACTAACCATGCTTGCTTTGTAATTTCGATAAAAGAACCATACCTTTAACTTACATTTATCATTGACAATTATTCATTGCTCTAAAAGCCTAGGAATAATGAGCACCAAACATTATTTTACCAGAAGATGCAAATGCAACTCTAAACTAAAATCATATCACCAACAACCCATATATAAGTCTGAAAAAATTTACAATCTACGACGAAGGCAAAGAAAAAAAGAAATCTATCATTATGTAGAACTTCTTTTCTAATCAATGCAAGAACATATCAGGATCTAGCACAGCCAATTACCAGAACATTTCCCGAATTCATGCCTATTTTTGTTTTTGGTATGTTGCCTTAATGACAATGATCTTAACAACCGGTAACAAAACTAATTGAAACCCAATATATACTCTGAGCTCTGTTTGTAGTAGAATGAATTTTCATTGTGCTGACTAGACTTATCACTTAAATTCAAGTTGTGTTCAAAAAATAGTTTAACATAAACATGCTCCACCCAGCACACGGATTTCACCAATAGGATTGTCATCACTTCTAAATTAATGAAACGATCCTTACAATAGAATTGTATAGCCCATCAACACACTTGCAAAAAGTCTCTACTTTGAGTTAAAGCCATGTTAATAAACTTTCGGATTTGAGCCTAGATAAAGCTTTCTTGATTAAAAACAATTGAAAAGGACAAAAGTACACGCAAATGTGGAGGCATTACTAATAGCCAAATCAAGAAATTCTGAAATCCTGATTCCTATAGCGAAAATAAGAAATGGGTTTTGCAATTCAATTAAGTAAGAATAAGATTCAGATATAAAAAAATTTAATATAGCGCACAAGAGGGTAATCACCACATACCTGAGTTCTTAACCTTTTATTGGATTCTTTCCCCTTTTTTTTCGGATTTTTTTTGCTTCTTTAATTTCAGAGTATATTATCACTATACTTTCTGGCCTAAATACAAAAATATTCTCACGTATCAGAGTCTCAGAGAGAGAATATAAAAGGGAGTTTTGGAGGAGGAGAAGAAATCATGTAAAGAGAGAGACTTTTTTCCTTGTAAATAGTTCTTCTGTTTGTGTTCCAATAAATACTTACTTATTTTTCTCGTTGTGATAAAAGCCATTGATTTTATCCATTGCCGATTGGACTTCTTGGGCTTGAAATTGCTCGGCCCAAATATTTATGTCCACTTGAAAGTGGTCCAACTGTGTTGTAACTTTAGCCCAACCCATTTCATATTATGGTTTACTATAATATATATATATATATATATATATAAGTACCATATATGACTTGATGGAATGCATCTAGCTTATTTAATTTCATACAATGCATGTCATCATTAAGTATTTAAGTGTGATGCATACACCAAAATATTGCTAATAAATATTAGAATGAACAAAGCAAACTAATTGGCACATATAAATATTCCTATTACACAAAATATAATATTCTAATTCTAATTAATAATTATCAAAACAATAATGTTTTTTCTAAAAAGTGAAAAATAATAATATGAATTTTGAAATGTAGATTGATATCAATACTTTAAAAAAATTCATTAACCATATTTGATAATTAATTTATTACTATATTATTAGGGTTTATGACATTTACCTCTCATCTGAAATAATTAAATTACCAACTTCTCCCACTTTTCTTTCATTATTGTTAAACTTTACCTCTAAGTTAGCTTCATGAAAAAACCTAGATGGAAATTATAATTTGATCATTTGTTCTCAACTTAAAAAATTGAAAAAAAAATTATGATCAAATCATTAGTCTATTAAATGAGCATTCTACACTATGCTGTCTTGGTAATATTTACATATTTTCAGGGATATTCATAATGTTTTTATTGTTTTTATAATTGAAAGCGTAATTTTGTAACATATCGTATTAAATTTCGTTGTCCTTAAATATTCAAAATATTTTATATAACTGTCACTTTTGCCTTTTCAAATATTGAAATTGAGCTCTTATAAGCTCAATCCAACTTTTTTATTGTTTTGACTCAATTTAAAGATATCAAAATCTTATAAAAAATTTCAATTCATTTTATCCCTCTCCTCTCACCATTGTTCGTTAGAAATGACAACATGATGAATATGATCAAATCCCACGAACCTACTAATTACATTATTTCTTTTAGAAAATCAATTGCAACATTTCTTAGTACACATTTTTAACATAAGTTAAGTATGTATATTGCCATCTTTCAATAGATTTTCCTCCTCTAATCAGTCCCTTTCTACCCCATCTCATAGTCAGTTAGAAAGAGATTATATGACATTGGATTGAGATTAGTAAATCTCTTGAATTTTATGTTTTGCAAAACTATACAAGACTAGATATAAGATGTATAAATAGAGTAAGAGAAAGAGAAGAAAGGGGGAATCAGCTGAAAAAATTGCAAGAAAAATAACAGAATTGTCTAGCTGTGACCATGGGCAGCGGTGGTAGGCTGTGGGCAGTGGTGCTCGAGGCCTGGTGACTGAAGAATTGTGAGTGAAGCCCCAGAAAGTCCAATGGGCGTCGTTGATAAGTGCATATTTTGATATATTTTTATATCAAATCCTTTATATTTTTCTTGCTTTATTCTTGTTAATATTCTTGTTTTATTAATGTTTTGTGTTAGGGAATAATTGGAAGCATGTTTTCATACTTGTGCAGTTTTTGTAATTTGAGCATAACTTCATGATCAAAAGCTCTATGGACCTGAAGCTTGTTTTATTTGAAAGCCAAGAGATAGAGGTACAACTTTTATGTTGGAGGCTCAGCCCAATTCAGTCTTGATGATAGCAGAAAATTCATCCAAGTAATTACACAAAATGGATCACCAAAATTCAGATCAGAGTTCAGCCCAGTATTGACTTATTTTACCAATTCGGTTATATATCTTGAGCCCAAATTTATTTTGGTCTGAAATTCGGATATGTTATACCCAAGAGGTAAATAAACAAGTTTGCTGAAGACAAGATGGTGTGAAAATGTGTCGAAATGGTAAAACCATAGGCTGCAAGTTGCTGCTGATGTTACAGGGCGGCTCTTGGACATGACTAGGTAATTTGACCATATCTCCTTCATCCGATTGCCAAATTTGACAAAAGATATATGAAAATATATCAGCGTTGAAAGATCTACAATTTTTATTCTTTACGTATCTTCAAACTCTAGCTGTATCTGACCGAAAAATATAATTCAATTCAGTGGTTGAGAAATTTGTGTAACAACTTACCAACTCTTGGCAACTAGCATACCACTTGATTAACCTCTCCATTATTTGTTTGGCCTCTAACTTACTCCAAGTACTATAAATAGGCCATGTATTCAGCTTGTAAGAGGGGAGGGGGGGTAGAGGGTTTCTTTAGACTAAGTTATCTAGTTTGTATATTTTCTAGTATTGTAAGTTTTCTAGTAGTAATAGAAATGCATTCTCTAGTTTCTCTTATATTTTTAGTCTTTGTTACTTTTATTATGTCTTTCTAAATTTCATTTTGCTGAGAAAAAAGGGTGAATCTCTTGATGGAGGAAGAGAAATGGTTATAAGGGTAGAAATTGTTTAAGTATGTTGTATTATTATTATTATTTTTGATCTAAACCCTACTTATTTTTGTGGTGATTCTTGATTTATGTATCTCCAATGGCACAACAAATACTTGGGTTCATTTAGCTTATTGTACGGTTTTACCCCAACGACTGCTAATGTGAAACCTTGATTTGTTGTTGACGAAGGAGTATATAAATGCTTGATCCCATAAATAAGTGTTGGCGTTAAGAGATAATTTGCAATAGTAAGACAATATCATGATTACCTTATTGCATGAGTTACTTGATAATATCTTCCCATTGGAACCTTTATTATGTATGGATTCCAATTGTGGCAATTAATAGAGGTAAAAAGAATAAATAACCATTTATCTATCCAAAACTCAAGAGTGGATCCCTAATCCTTAGTACTTTTATTACTTCGATTTTTTCTTTAGCTACATCATACATTAATTGTTCATATATTTTTGATTCACATAAACTCCATCTTTTTATAAATATAAACTTAAATTCTTCAAACAACTTCCCTGTGGATCGACCTCGGACTCACGAAAAATTTATTACTTACTACAAACTGCACTTGGGTTTGCAACCTTAAAGTTGTAGCAGTCGTCCTATCGTGAGAAAGCGATTTGGGAAGGAAAAACAAAACCTAACTTATTTATATTCTTATATACGGGATGGATTCGAGATGGGTTCTAATAGACCTATTACTCGCTCCGAATCTAATTAAGTTTAAAGAACTCAAACTAATAACCTATACTATTACCTATTTAAATTTAGTGAATGGACGGGTTTATTACAAGTTCGAACTTTACCTGACTTATTGTCATCTTTACCGCCTGTTCCTCTCCATCCCTCTTTTTTGTTCCCTCCCTCTCATCACTATCTCCGTCTATTCCTCCTCTCTTTCTCTCCAAAGCTGCCATTTTCTGCTCTCTTTCATTCCCCTTTTCTTTCTAGTGTAGCCTTCTTATCTTTATTCGCATTACTCTCATCCTTTGCATTTTCTTACACCAACTCTTCTCTCTCCATCTCCTCATGCCACCCCTACTTCCTCTCTCTCTCTCTCACTCTCACTCACTTTCCATCGGGCATTATTCTCTCATTTCTGTTGTCCATCCCATCCTCTATTTCTCCCTACTCGTCGCCCCCTCCCTTCCTCGTCTTTCCCATTGCCACTTGAAATAGAAAAGATTCAGGACCAAAAAAGAACAAAAAAGAATTGAGAGAAAGAAAATAAAAATGAAAAAAACATACTTGAACAAATTATTTTTCTTTTATATATGAAAATAATTGTTGGTCTACCATATACTTGTGAAGGCCAAATGACTATTTTACATAATGGCTATTTTTCTTTTGCCTCAAATGACTATTTTTCTTTCCATCCAAGCGCTTGTAATTTAATTATGAGAACTAAAGAGAGGAGTTGGTAATTTAATTAACTCATATTTCGAAAAAAGAAATTCTTGAATGGCAAAAGGAGTTACGGAGTCACAAAAGAAAAATTACCTGCAGAAATTTAGCGACAAATTCATCAGAAAAATTACAAGAGCAGAGTACAGTTTCCATTTTACAATAAGAACAAGAAGTGTAATACAAAAAGACATCTCAATTCACCAAAGTTGATAGTTGATAGTTGATACATTATTCTTCACTAATCCACCTGCCAAGACTTTTATTTCAGACGAAACGGGCTAAAATTATTTGGGAAAGTAAGCAATTATATCGGAAAGTGCTTGAGCCATTTGAAACTCCATCTGAAGTCGAGACATTTCAAGCAGAAATTCCTCTGGGGTCGGCTCTGTCCTATCTGTCTGATACACGATCGTATTTTGATTAGTTGTTGACGTAGCACTGGCCGGAATTCTGTCCTCCGGTTGATCATCCTGGTACAGCCCTGGTTTCACCTCACCAGTAGCACAAAACGTATGAACCCGAAAATCGCACCCAGGCTTGTTACAGAAATAAGACCAGTGCCTAGAGCTCAACTCTTTTGTGCACATTTTGCAATAATCAGGGGAGTTTGGTCTGTCAGGGGTGGTGAAACTAAGATATACCTCATGCTGGTGGGCGTTGTGGATCACCTTGTGGGGCAAATACGTGCAGTTTACGTGGAGATCAACCTCACAAAGTGCGCAGCAGTACGAGAACGCGCTTCCTGGTGCACCACAGGCGGTGCACAGGAAGGAGCCGCTGCAGTATGTGGGGCTTGGCACGAGCACGAGGGGGTGCAACGAGTGGGACGGATGCTTGACATATCGGTTTGCATTCCCGCAGTGCTCGTGGAGGAAGAAGTTGCAGTTCCAGCAGGCGAAAATCGAGTCATGGCATGGTAAATTACAGCCGTGGCACTGGAATTGCTGCCCTGCCTGAACTTTGTGGAGGGTCAAGGTGTGCTGGTGGCTGAAATGCTTGTATTCCATTTTCTGTTTTTCTTATCTGTTTTCCCCTTTTCTTCCCCTCTCCCCACTTTTTGATAGTCTTGGAGATATGTCAATATAACAAAGTTGAAGTTTTAACAAGTCAATATCCCTTATGTGAACATGTCCAGATTTTCTCTCAGTTTTGGCAAGTGGGACACTTGTATAATAAGTCAAGAGATGAAGATTGGAGTTTGGTCGTTATAAAGAATAATAGCTTGAAATAGTCTTCACTATTGTTCTGGAAATTGATGACAAAATGTAATTGCAGAAAAAGAATAGGCATTGACTTGAAAGAAACTTCTCAAACCCAACACAAGTACATATCAACCACTAAATTGATCCAGCAAGGAATTAACTTAAAGCAAAAGGACTAAAATTTAGCCGAATTAATTATCTGGTTCAGTTGCTGAGCCATTTGCAACTGCATCTGAAGCTGAAACATCTCAGCAAGAACCTCCTCAGGGGTGGCAGCTAACGTCTGTGGCTGATACACACAAGTATTTTGATTAGTTGCAGAAGTTGAAGACGCCGGGATTTGGATCTGATCCTCCGGTTCATCATCCTGATAGAGCCCTGGTTTTACCTCACTAGTGGCACAAAAGGTGTGGACCCGAAAATCACACTCAGGTTTATCACAAAAATATGACCAGTGCCTAGAGCTCAACTCTTTTGTGCAAATTTTGCAGTATTCAGGAGAGCCCTTTTTATCTGTTGGGTGGAAACTGAGGTATACCTCATGTTGATGGCTATTGTGGCTCACTTTTGGAGGCAAATACGCGCAATGCACATGTAGATCGACCTCGCACAATGCGCAGCAATAGGAAAATGTGCTTCCTGGTGCACCACAGCCATTGCACAAGAACGAGCCGCTGCAGTAGGTGGGGATCGGCAAGAGCACAAGAGGGTGCAACGAGTGGGACGGATGCTTGACATATCGGTTTGCATTCCCACAGTGCTCGTGGAGGAAGAAGTTACACTTCCAGCAGGAGAAGATCGAGTCATGACATGGTAAATGACAGCCATGGCATTGAAATTGCTGCCCTGCCTGAACTTTGTAGAGGGTCAAGGTGTGCTGGTGGCTGAAATGCTTGTACTCCATTTTCTGTTCTTCACTTTCTCTTTTACCCTCTTTCCCCTTTCGTCATCTTCTGATTGAGAAAGGTGTATATAACTAATGGAGAAGTTTAACGAGTCAAGATTTTGGGCTTAGTAAACATATTCCTTTGTCTCAATTTTTTGCAAGTGAAAGAGCTGAATAACAAGTCAGACAAATATGATCATTGGAGTTTGGTGAAGATAAAGATGACAGCCTGATTAATCATCTACACTAGTTTTTGTATATATAACAAAATCTTATTGTAGAATATTGGGCATTGACTTCAACAGAAACTTCACAGAAGTATACACCTACATGTATGTTGACTTTAAGCTTCAAATGGTAACTACGCATCCAAGTCAACCATCTCTAGTTGCTTGTTTGTTATTATATGTAGCAAATATTGTCAACTACTCTTGATTCTAGGCAAGAACATGTGCAAGGAAGAGTAACTATCTACAAGTAACTAATCATGGAGGAAGAGAGGGATAATAGAAAAATTCTAAGCTCTTCCCATCAAATTCAGCCTATAGATAGATCTTTCATCACTTCCTTTTTCCCATGCTTAGCTAATTCAAACACGAGACATCTTTGTGATGACAGCGTTTTACTTCAATTTAGCACTCAAAAACATAGCAAAAAAAGTGACTCAAAATAACTATAGCAGGAGCCAGTCATCACTTGAATGAATGCCACCATCATCATGTGTTCTGTAATATTGGTTATACCATTGTGGAAGTTTAAATTTTCAAGCTGCAGGAAAAATCTTATTACTTGGTTATAATCATCTCACCAAAAGTAAGAGTCTCTTTTTGCTGCAAGTGGGCTTTAAAATTATCAGATCCCCGATTATCGACTACATATTAAATATTGTGGTTTGATTTCCAATCTATGAATCTGAAAAAAGTGAGATTCAATATTGTTATTAAGATTAGTGAAAAAAAAAACACCTTCTCTGGATTATGATTTCTTACCTACCCTGATAATAATCAAGAGAGTGATAGGGTACTCAGAGCCGGCAATTTTTATTTTTTTTTCAATTCAATCTAGAAAACAAATAGTGATTTCATAATCTCAATCAGTGTTGTAGTTAGCTTTATCTGTTTATATGTAAGCCAAAACTGAATCACCTCCCTGAGGCAGATGTTGGTACAAGAATTGATAAATCTAGAGAATAAGGCTGAACATGAGCTAGATGACATTGGCCAGCTGGATGCACAAGATAAAAATCTCAACATTTCTGTTGGCCTGCTGGAAATTAAGACTCAATCATAATTTGTTTTGGTACATTTAATGCCAGCAGCTTATGTTTGTTGGTTGTTTAGGAGTCTCTTGGTTCTATCGTTAAAGGCTTGACAAATGGATAACTGTGGACTTGATAATGATGTCATGGTCACAGCCTAATTTCTCTAAATTTAGGCTTAAACTTACATATTTTATGCACTGTTCTTTCTCATTTTGAGATTTGACCACCAGCTAATTAATTGTGTCTGCATATCCACAAAATGAATTGAGTTCTGTGTAAGACTCCCTTCCACTATAAAACTCAATGTACCATTCCAACTTGAGGATCAAAAGAAGATGGAAGAACCAGTGAAGGACTTGAAACATTTTAGCCATGAACATCCACTAGAATACGTTAAGTCACATTTTGATGGAAATTGTTTATGTTCGGGCTGCAAACTTAGTATTATGCCTAACAAATTCTTCTATCAATGCAAAGTTTGCCAATTCTCCCTTCACAAGGTATGCTACAGCATGCCTAAAAGGGTCATGCACCCCGCGGACCCAAACCATCATCTCACACTTTTAGCCTCATCATTCACAAACCAATCAACTGAATGTGAGGCTTGTGGAAGGTACATTGCTGGCTTCTATTACAACTGCACTAAATGTTCCCTTTACTATCATATGTTATGTGTAGCAATGCCTCTTTCAGTTAAAATTCCATCCTCCCACCCTCACATACTCAAACTAGAGCTCAAACCTCCATATGATTTCCAGTGTGATTTATGTGATAGACCTAGCTATAGCGGATGGCTTTATCGTTGTAGGTTATGTGAGTTTGATGCACACATTTCATGTGCTGTCACTTTTAAGGGGACTCAATCACCTCATGAGAAGTCTGTTCCACAAATTTACTCTTTAGAGGATGACAGAATGAGGGGCTCTAAATCTCACCAACATGAACTGATGGAGCTGCTTTCAGAAGGAATGAAGAAGGGCATCCAGGTAAACAATGAGAAAAATCTTGATCGCGATCAGTTTCAACCTCTAGATCAGTCAATTCTGATTTCTGAAGACTTCACTTTGCCAAGTTATCATTTTAGTGATGCATGCTTTTCTATCGATATTGCAAAGTCTATTTGGATGAATGAAAACACAAATGAGGCCAGCAGAGAGGCTTTTAATCATCAGGTTCAGCTTCTAGGGTCTAAGGAAACAGAAAAAGACTGGACTGTGACTGATTCTAAGCACACTAAAGAAAAACTTGAAGTTGCCAGAAGGCAGAGTTTTGATTTTGGCAAAAAATATTTGAAGAGAGAGCTGAGTCTGGCACCCTCGACTGGAATGGGTTCTTATGTTTGGGAGGAATTAGGCCAAGAGAATAAGAAGGGTAATTTGAATGCAACTAATGACAGGATGCAGTTGAAAGATCAGACCACAGAAATAGAAAATGTAAGAAACCTCTTACTCTTGGGGGATGTTTTGACCTTTCTTTGATTGATCATACTGATTTTATTAACTGTACAATCAAAGAAAATTACTGATTTATTAAGTTCTGTTAACAATTTCTTTTCAAGTATTGAATTGATGATTAACATGAAAAAATTGCACCAGGCCAATTATCTACAGTGAGAACTTCATTGCACATACATGAACATATACACGCAATTAACTTTTTCCAGTTTTCCAGGTGAATTTGAGACGTCCATTTTGGTCGAAACTTCTCATGTGCTCCTGATATGTTGAGAGGTGGGAAGCCGCTTGAATCTTGACAGAGGAGAACGTGAAATTGGATTAAGGAAACAGTCTTTTCATCTGAAAACATGAGGGAATACATTGTAACATGCATCCTAATGTACTATGTTCAACTAGACTATGTTAATGTATCACAGTTTATAAGTTAAGAAAGGAAAAAGACATTTATCCATCACATCGATGTACTGTATTGAGAATATAATGTCGAGTCACCACTCACCACCCTAACAATTGAGTTGTGACTGCACATGAGGTGAAGGGCTGGCGGTTCGTGTTCTTACTAGAAGTGTAATAATTTTGCAGATCAAAGCATATATATCTTGTCTGACATGATTTAAGCCTCTCGCATTGAAACATTAAAGATATATGAAACAGAAGCAGCGGCTCAAATTAGTTATCATCTTATTCCAAGAGGAAGCATGTGGAATTTTTATTTGAAAGTAAAATTAAAGGAAGTACAAGAATTACAAGATAAAAAGTTTGCATAGATCACAAAACTGACAAATTGCATTAAACATATAACTCTATCCAGAATAGTTTTTTTAAGTTTTCTTAGGTACTCAATAATCTGCCACTAGGGAATTATGGACAAATGGATGATTTTCCCATGACGGACTTTACTTTTGTTTCCTGATTCAGTCCCATAAACCAGAAAATGGATCCAGCATCACTAGCCATGCGCTTTTAATGCTCTTTAGAAAGAGTCCACATCTTGTTTCCTTAGAATTTTGGTCATTCTTTTGTTCTGGAAATGGTGGAATATTCTGCAGTAATTAGATTAAGCTAACCAATGAGTGATTCTCTACAGAGTTAGTCTATCTTTTTTATGATACTTCATTAATTAACCTTCAACTTTCATTTTGCTTTTGCTTGGGGAAGGGAGAGAGGTAGTACGGACTGACCACTTGTAATACTGATTACTGAAAACTTTGAATTGCATTATTATGTTGAGGTTCATGCTATCGTCTAATAACATCCTGACAGTTAACTAGTATTACTTTTCTAGCTGTAGATAGTTGCAAAGAAAAATTCCCACCTTAGATTCCAAGTAAATACATTCAGCTAACTTTTGAAATGATCACATCGAACTCTCCAATTGATTTCGACATTTAACAAAAAAAAATTGATGGGCCAATGAGACAAAAAGTAATTTTCATAATGTCAGTTGAACCGAGATGAGACAAGTCTCTAACCTATGCGCGCTCACATTCTATTTTATTCACAATATTAGTCCATATAGTGTAAGTTTTATTGATTGTCTTGTGCATTAATTGTTGATAGTAAGAGGAAAAGAGATGGACATTCTTGAAGCACAACCAGTCATTCAGCATTTCAGCCACCAACATCCTTTGAAGCTAATGTCTTACCAAACTTCAAACACTGACAGAATTGCATGTTCTGCATGTACTAAGGAAGCCACAGGATGGACTTACATCTGTGAATCCTGCAACTACTACCTTCACAAAGCTTGCACAAAATTGCCACAAAAACTAATCCATCGTGCTGACAAAAAACACGCCTTAACTTTGCTTTCTTCACCTGCCTATGAAGGAGGAGAATTTGTGTGCAATGCATGTGGCGTGCTTGGCACTGGCTTCTGCTACCACTGTGCTGAGTGCCAGCTTGATTTACACGCCATTTGCTCATTTATGCCTTCATCCATATTGTCTAATTCTCATGAGCACACCCTCAATCTTTGCTTTGAACCACCATATGAAAACTCAGTCTTTAAGTGTGACATTTGTGGAGGATCAGGTTCAAATCATTGGCTGTATCGCTGTGAATCATGTGAATTCGATGTTCATATGAAATGTGCAAAGGCTACTCAACAGCCTGTCTCCACCTGAGAAATCCAGAAGAACCAACAACCTTAATCCTCAAGTTGGTAGGATATGAGGTTGCGCCTGGGGAACTTTCCGACAAAAATATTGTGCACCCTTTTAAGTTTTATCCAATATGACTGTCTACATTTGAGGATTTGCAGAGCAATCTTGTTAAATCATGTGATTCTTTCAACAAGATTGAGAATAAAATTTAAAGCCCTTGTTGTAGTCATTATGTTTGTAGAACTTCATAACTTAAGTGCATCAGAATAATTTGTAATGTTCAGTACTCATTTGGGAAAGTGATATCATGACAAATTACAATTTGATTCTGTTGTTGCCTCATTAATTTTTAGGTGCTTATAAGTTATGAACCCACAAGACACAAGGATTAAAACTTTGAGATTGTAGTGATGTCAAAGATTAAAACTTATACTGCTCAATTATAATTTTCTACCTCTAAGCTGAATCATTTTTATTGTTTATTTTTAAACCATTTCAGTGTCTGTCTAGCCACATTCAGCAATTCATGTCCTGAAGTTAAAACTTCCTCTGAAAGCTTAAGGGGAGATAGTTGAATATATCATACATTTACCTATAATTAGTACAGGCCATGAAATAAGCTTTTATTTTTACAATGGGGAGGCCACAACCAAATGTTTACATCCTGATGACAGTTATTTTGTCTGTAGTTACAGATAATCCCAATGGTCTGAATCATATATTGTCAAAATATATCTAAAACCAACGTTAAAAATTCACAGATCATATCAACGTCTCTTTCGACATGGATATATCAGCCACTTGAAGGCATCATTAAAAAATTGTTTTGAGGAGCGTCTTCATATGGAAACCAGATTTCATAAACGACACGTATACAAAGAAACTTGAGGATCCAAAGTAAATATGTTCACATTCTATTACACTCAAAACTAGCACTTCATATAGTGAAGCAACTTTTGAGTTGGGATCATCATCAGCAGTCATTTCAGATCCTAAAGATGGGCAAGATTGATGCTGAAGCTAGTATTAATCATTTCAGCCACCCTCATCCCTTGAACCTACTTTCCTTCCAATCTTCAACCACAAACAGAATCACATGTTCAGCATGCACAAAAGAAGCCTCGGGCTTGGTTTACATTTGTGAATCATGCAGCTACTGTCTTCATAAACCTTGCTCCAACATGCCCCGGAGCTTGAACCACCAGGCTGACCACAAGCACACCTTAACTCTGCTTCCTACTCCTGCCTACACAGGGGGATCATTCCAGTGCAACGCGTGTGGCGTTCTTGGCACCGGCTTCTGCTACCACTGTGCAGAATGCCAGCTCGATTTGCACACAGTTTGCGCGTTCATGCGGTCAACAGTAAAGGGCAGTGCTCATGATCACGCCCTCAAGCTTTGCTTTGAGCCACCCTATGAAGACAAAGCCTTCATATGTGATGTCTGTGGGGGATCAGGTTCAAACCACTGGCTCTATCGATGTGATTCGTGTGGATTTGATGCACACCTAAAGTGTGCCAAAGCACCTAATGTTCAACCTCGGACTGCCTCTCAAATTCAGCAAAACCAACAACCACAAATGGATAAAAAACCTCAATCCAACTCAAGAATTGTGACGAGCCCACAAACTCAAATGTTCAAGTCCAGAAGTGTTCATTGTCCAGCATCTAGTTGGAGCCAAACAGATCAGTACTTTCCACCTATCTTTCAGCAACCACAAGTCGGAATGCCAATCACCCAGAACCATATCCATTCGGGTCCCAATCATCGCGCCAACTACATCGATACCATACTGCACCGGTCTTTTCAACACCAAGCTTTGTGCAGCAGCCAACAAGAAACGATGCAGTACAAAATGTTGTCCAGAGTGTAATTGAAGGACTAGTAGAGGGAGCGGCGAATCAACTAGGCCAGGCTTTACTGCAAGGTGCATTGGGGAATTGATGACTCCATTTGGGCATGTTTTTTTACACCATCCTGCTGATGACAGCATATATACAGCTACAAGTCATAGACAAAGGTTCATATCTTTTGTTTCAGGCTCAGTTTCTGTTGTTGTTTTCTTCTTGTGTTCTCTTTCAAGTATTTACAGGATCTCTAAGCTGTTTTTCTGATAGTATATAGCAGCATATGCTTTGTATTTATACATTTGATGACTTTATCATTTTTTTTCCTATTTCTTACATATTTTTAGCTAATATGGCTTATTTCGACTGATATGATTATGATAAGCAATCTAAAAATGAGATTTAGGTTGCACGAATTTGGTTTGGCAACAAGTTGTAATAGATTGAGATAAATTGAGATAATAACATTATTGGAGCCTAAACAAATCGAATTCAAAAAGATAAAACCTATGTTTAATCAAAGTTGTTTGCAGTTCTTTGATGGTGCCATGGTATTTGAGGTTTTAGATCAGTGGACTCCAACATCTCATGTGCTTCATATATGAACCCCATTGATCTAAAGGTTTAGATGGCTCGAGACCATGTTAGAAAGAACTTGTTCCCAACTCTTGCATCCCAATTTTACCCTCGTTCGTTAGGACAAATTTCGATTATAACCTTAATTTCAAACGTAAAATTTATTCATTTAACCAAAATGAGCTAAGAAAAAGAGTTATTTTTAATTAGTTTGAAGTTCTTATATGAAAGGGTGCAAGGTGATTCAAGTCAGTTTACGAACTTGACGAGCCGGCTCGACTAGAGCTTCTTCTTGAGCTTATTAAGCTCGTAAGCTTATTTGCGAATTTTTTATTATTTTTTAAATATTTTTATATATTTTGTTTTATTATATTATATAAGAATATTTAACAAATCATGCACAATATATTCAAATGATATTGAACCAATATTTCACTGTTTTGAGTTACATCATCATCATGATCATAATAAAAATAATAATGATAATAATAACAACAATAATAATAATATTTTGTTATTGTAAGATAATTAGAAATTATGTTTGTTATATTGATTATTTATTCCAAAAATATAAGAGGGAGTTACAAAACATGGATTAATTAGTTAAAAATAGTATCTGTGGAAATAGTGTAGTAATAACAATAATAATAATAAAAGTAATATTGATACTATTAATGATGATGATGATAATGATAATAATAATAATAAAGTACAATTACATGTTTTTGTAACTTCATCTTATGTTCTATAATTAAGTATTAACTATAGTAGAATTTAATTTATCTTATCTTAATATCTAATTTCATAATCATTCTTATTTTACTTCTATAAATATCTTTATTAGTTTTGATATACAATTATTAATGTATTTATGTGTTTGTGTATGCGTATGTTTATATAAATATATGTGTGTGTGTGTGTGTGTGTGTGTTTATATAAACAATATATATTTTATATCATAAGAAAGCATAATCATATCGTAAATGTTTGTTCTTAATTTGGTTATTTGCTCATAGCGTGACACCTATCTTCATGAATATCAACTTATACTAATGATACTTATATGTCATATTTGATCAAATATTGTGCTATTGTTGACAATTAAGCATTTGTGAAATATCATGTCCTTGTAAGGAAAGAGAAATGAGTCTAGTTTTGCCTTTGTTGGAAATTAATGAGAACTTTATATAAGTTAAAAAGGACTTGTCTTGCTGAGAATAAATTAAAAATGAATTTAACTCATTAAATATAAAAAAATAGAACCTATATCATACTCATTTACTTAAAATTGATCGTGTATTTATATTAAATAATTATTAAAACTTGTATGCCTAGGAAATTAAAAATTAAAAAATTTATGCCAGTTGGAACGACTTAGTATAAATTTAATAACTATAAAATGAAAGTTTTCTTGATATATTTCTATAAAAGGATTAAGATTTAACTGTTTGCAAGTTGTTATTTGTTTTGTGTTTTCCATTGTTCGAATCCTCTTTGCCTGACTTATTCTCATCAAGCTCAAGTTCTAGCTTAGGCTCGTTTAGAATTCGACCTCAATTGAGCTCCATCTTAAATGAGTTTGAGATCGAGCTCATAAAATAATATTTTAGTTTGAACTCAAGTATTTAGATTCGATTGAATTTGGCTCACGCATAATTTATTTATACCTTTTTTGTAAATTTATAACTAAATATTGCCCAACTTGGGCCATAGAGTTGGGAAGTCCAGTGAGTATAAGCACCATAGGTTTAATTCCATGGCCCAATTAACATGGCTCATTATTATGTTTGCCTAAATGCACGGACACCCACAAATCGCATGCTAAATCCAAAACTTTGGTCCTGTAAGATGACAGCAAGTCAAATGCCTTTTTGTTTGAAATAAAAGAAAATAAGGTTTTGGTTTCCACTTTTTTTACAAGCAATAAAATTAGTAAATTATAGACTTGAGTTAAGATAGTAAACATCGAAATTACTCTAAAATATTCATTTATCCAATCAAAATGCAATAAATGTGATCGAATGAGCTTTCTCTAAATTCAAATTCGACCATTTACACCAAACTTGCAAATCCCTCCGTAGAATAATGCTAGTGAATCTAATGGGAAAATGTAGTTTAGTAGCTTATTCAAGAATCATCTGATTCACCTTGTGAAATTAAAAATTTTAATTGATTAGGTGCCTAAATTTTATATTTTTGATGTGGAAAGTTGAGAATTAAGTTATAAAATAGGATAAAGAATCGGAGTTTTATAGTATTTAGTACTATTTATTTATACTTGCAAGTAAATTGAAAAAAAAAATCTTAATGTAAAGTCATTTGTGAGTCAACAAAATAAAATATATATGCACGTATTAAAATGAGGATTGTGAAAAAGTTGGATGCCACAAAATTTATTTAATCCATGAACCATGAGGAAGCGTCGTTGAGGAAGAGAGCCCATAATTAAAATTGCCCCCAAAAGACCCATAAATCATAAAAGAACCCCAGCAATCTCATTATTATGTACTCTTTGTCCCCCTCCCTCTCTCTCTCTCTCTCTCACACACACACACAAAAAAACCACACATTCCACGCTGTCACCATCCGTACCTGTCTCTTCTTCCTACCTCAACCCGGTAGCCGGTGACCTTCCCCCCCGGACCACCTCTCTCACACGTGCCTCACCAGCCTCCACACGTGCCATCTCCAAGAAATCCTACTTACTAATTTCCTTTGCTCTCCTCTCTCTCCCCTCTCACACAAATATATCCTCGTGTGTGTGGTGCAGTGTGTGTGACTGTGTGTGGTGCAACAAATAAAAGTTAGAGAGAGAAACACGCAAACACCAAACACATAATACAATTAGAGAGAGATATGAAGGCATATCAGAGCCAAAGCCAAAAAAATATTTTCTTGGGGCATGTATTTTTTGTGATCTCTCTCTAAAACTTGGTTTTTGAACAGTCTTCTTTCTTCCATTATTTCTTGCACACACACACAATCATATATTTGTGTATGTACACACACATATTTTCACAGTTTTATCACTAAACTATGAGGATCAGAAAGCGTTTGGCACATCTTCTATCCCTACAGCAGCTCTTTCAGATCTCCAGTTCCAACGATCAGAGGCGGCGCTACCATCCGATGAGCCCTCTGATCCTCCAAAACAGCCGTCCGGTCAAAGCATGGCGATCCGCAGCAAAACCAACAGATGGGTTTTCCCTAAAGATGATAAAACTGAAGAGAAGATGAAGCAAAAGGTAAAAGCTTTAATGGATTGAAAAACAAAAAAAAGAAAAAAGAAAAACACATCTTTAGTGTGTGAGACAATCCAATGACTTTTTCAATGTGGCATAAACTGTACTTGTTTTTTGGGGTTAAAGTTGCACTGAGTGCACATCATGAAGCACGCCATAAAAATTCTGGATTTTAATTTATATTTCTGGTTTATATATTTAATTATTTTTTTGCAGGAGTTTGGAGATGATGAGACATGGACAGTGGAAGCGAAGAAGAGTACTAATGATGATATCAGGTAAGAATGAAAAGGAAAGTAACTGAATGCTGTTAATTCTCTTCTTACATGAATTCTTCTATCTAGTAACTAGCAAAAAAAAAAAAAAAATTGAATTCTTGTTGCCAGTAAAAAACTTTAAAAGGTTAAAGAAAGGGGAGAGGGAGACTGGTCTTGATTTTTTCTTGATTTAACCCTCTTATAATATGCATACTCTAAGTGGAAAAAATACCTTTTATGGTGTTTTTATATCAACTTTGGCTACATTCCATGCCTTCCCATCCCATCCCCATCTAATCTGCACAAACCTATAAAATTTCTCCTCTCATATTTTTTTTGACTATTTCCTCTCTATGTTGGAGAAAAAACAATACCCCATGTGGTGCATGTTAGCATGGGGATATATACTGGTCCCCAGCTCATATTCTTCATTGCACACGTAATTTTCCATGCTAGTTGCACTTATATTTATTTCTGGCTCATTCTAATTATTTCAGTGCTTATTTTCAGGAAAATAGTTAACATCTGTGATGGAGAAGAAGGTAGTAACAAGATTCTGCAGCCATCGTCTTCTTCTGCTCAAGGTTAGCTATTCCTCTAATATTAAATAGGTGTAGAAATTCAGCAGTCATATATCTGTTAATGGTTTTAATTATTCTTCTTGTTAATTAGATTTGTTGTGTGTTTGCACTAAAACACATGCATATAATTGTAAAGAGAGTTGGTGTGAAGGAGACTATAAGGTGGTTCCCTTGAAGAAGCGGAAAGGAGTTTTGAAAGGAATCCAAACGAGGAAAGAATGAGTGCAAAAATGAAGTCGAAAACAAACAAGAAATGTGGTGATCTCTTGCAAGTTGATCAAAAACCAGTGATGGAGGAAAATGGGATCGGTTGTTCTTCGGGTGGCAGTGTGAAGAAGAGCAAGAGAGGAAACGTGATCATGGAAGGCTCACGGTGCAGCCGCGTAAACGGGCGGGGGTGGAGGTGTTGCCAGCCCACGCTTGTGGGCTATTCTCTGTGTGAGCATCACTTGGGAAAAGGGAGGCTCAGAAGCATGGCCAGTGTCCGTCGCGGTAACGTGGATGGTGGTGGTGGTGCATTCCCACCGCAGCCGAGCGGTGGAGACTCGACGCAGCAGCAGCCATTGATGGTTACAAAGAAGAGGACGAAGGTTGGTGTGGTGAAAGCTAGATCAATGAGCAGCTTGCTAAGCCAAATTTGACGGCTGGAATCAAATTCAGTTTATGGTAAGTTCGATATTTGTAGCTAATGGCGGCAAAAGCACAGGGAAATTAATGAGAAAATATGTAGTAATTGTTGCAAGTATTGAAACAATTTGTGTGAAAAATGAAACTGTTGTTGCATTTTGGTTCTGCTAGTTATTATTCACAGATGTGGTGGAAAGTTATCTTAGACTGCAAGTAATCAACTCCTTGATTGTCTCTAAATTGAAAATATCTGGAATGAGATGAGTGGCTGACTTGAAGCACAACAAACGCTAAAGAAATCGAAAGGTTTTCCGACTAAAATTCTTCGCGCATCAAATTAACTTATAAAGTACTCTAAAAAATTAGGATTCACATAATGACAAGAAAAATGAGAGCTTACCTTTTACTTTTATCACAAGGGCTTAAAATATGAGGATAATGGTGAGTTATACTATACTTTTACGGGTGCGAAAATGTCAGTACCATACAAGTGGTACTGATTAAAAAAATATTTCTATTCTTAGGGGGTTAATTTTCTAATTTACTCTTATAATTGATTTGCATATGCACATCATATTACCCTTATTCCTAAGAGAACGAGTGTCTGAATAAATTTTATAATACTAAAATTTTATCTTCTGGGTAAGATTTTCCTTAATAGGAGGATAGCATTATGGTACGTCTCAAAGTGATCCTAATAGGAGGATAACATTATGGTATATCTCACAGTTCAAGGTTCACAATCAAAGGGACCTTTTTTAAGCGAAACTTCGACAGAAAAGGCCCGATCAACTTCACTTGTTGTGTTTGCCTATATCACCTGGTAAGTCGGGAGCAAGGGGCAGAGTGCCTCCGCAGTACGATATAGTTTTTTTTTTTTTTTTTTAATTTATTGTAGCTTGGGCTACAAAGCTAATGCTGGCCGAAGCTGTGGCCTCGCCGCTAATACTGGTGGGCTGGTCAAGGCCACATGACCTCTGCCAACCTTGGCCAAAGGCCTTGTCGCCTTGGACTAGCCTTGGCCTCAACCAGTGCTGGGTAGGTCGACGCTATGGCCACAACTAACTTTGTCCCAAGCAAATTCGGGCCACTTGTCCCTCTTTTGTCTCAAATCATCATTTTTTTTATTTTTTAGTATGACGACTTGGGATTCTTTTTGAAACGGTGTAGTTCTTCTATTATCTTTCCTTTCTAGGACCATTATTCCGCTCTCTAGAGGTTACCTCTCTTAACTTGCCTTGGAGAAAATTACTTATAACCTTAGGGAGGTCATTTGTGTTCTTTGCGCCAGCTTTTTGCTTGATCTCGAGTTACTAATGACCTTTATGACCTCTGGGGAGGTCGTTGGCACATCCGCGGCTAGCTTTTTGCTTAACCTCGAGGAGTTACTTATAATCTTTAGGGATGTCGTTTATTTCTCTAGGCTAACTTTTTGCTTGATCTCGAATGAGTCACTAATAACCTGTGGGGAGATCTTTGGCACCTCCGAGGCTAGCTTTTTGCTTAACCTCAAAGAGTTACTTATAATCTTTACGAAGGCCATTTATATCTCTAGGCTAGCTTTTTTGTTTGATCTCAAGGGAATTACCTTATGACCTTTGGGGGGTCATTTGTGTCTCCAAGGCTTATTTGCTTGACCATGAGGAGTTATGTATAGTTTTGGAGACTTGAATATTAAGGTCAACCACAACTTTCTTGACCTTAAGGGAGTTGTGTAATATCTTTGGAGGTAAATCAATTTTGGTTGCGCCTTTGTTAGAGCTCTTGAGCTTCGGGGATTGTATTAGTTTATCAATTTGTTACGAATAACTTGTAATATGATGAATGGATTTTATATCCATTAATTGAGTGTCATTTGCTTAACTTTTTGATTAGTTTATAAGTATTTATGTTACTTTTTATGTATTTAATTTGAAATATTGTAGGTAATAGCAAAATGAGAAGAAAATGGAAAGAAATATAAAACTTGATTAAAATTTAGAATAATCTATTTTTTGGTGCTATTGAGGGCTGTGTTCATATTTCAATCATAATTTTTTGCTCAATTATTATTTTAACTTTTCTATTGAATCATTGAAAAGTCAAGAGATCGATGTATAACTTCTGTGTTTATCACAAATTCAATTCATTTGATTTCAATTCATATGAAGAATCAAAAACCAATTTAGCCTAGAAAATGGTTGAAAAAACAATTGAAAGAGGCTATAAGTGCAGTAGAAATCAAACTTGGACAGCAAGAGCGGCGCCCAGCACTGCAATGTCTGTCTAGGACAGAATATGCAATGCCTAGAGACTGCCCTCACTGGACTGCAACGCCTAAGCACTGTAAATTGGCGCCTAGGCGCGACCTGGTGGACAAGTAACTCTTTAGGGCATCTCTCATCAATGTTAAGTATTCCAAAAGCCTCCATTTCAGATTTGGAGAAAGGGAGAGAAGAGAAAAAAAGCCAGGAAAGAAGAAGGAAGAAGAGAAAGAAGATGATAAATTTCTTCCATGAGTTTGAAAAGAAGACATCTACAAGGGGAAAAATCTCATCATACTTTCAAGTTTTATTTCATTTTTCCTCTTTTTCTCATTAATTATGTTCATAGATATTGTTAAGTTATTATTCATTTTTATCATCATGAACTAATTTATTTTTCTAGGATTGTGATATAATCTAATTATGATATTTTGAATATTTGTATCAATTCAATTCTTGATTTAATTTTTAAGTTGAGTTTTCTACATTGTTCTTAATGCTTTCAATTACTTGACCACTAATTGA
>JAGSPU010000060.1:0-34215 GCA_019321725.1 Paulownia fortunei | reverse complement strand
TTCGAAAAGTTGCCAGAGCACTCGAGACTCTCACAGGTGCGGTTTTTCAGCGGCCTCCTTTGATTTCTGCTGTCAAGAGACAGCTTAGGATTAGGACTATTTATGAAAGTAAGCTGCTGAGTATGATGTCGATAGGCATTTGGCTGTTTTCTGGATTTCGTGTGAGGCGGGAAACTTATGTGAGGACGATGTGTGTGCATTTGGGGCTTTTGTTGGGTGTGGGAGGGCATATGCAGGAGTTGAGGAGGGTGCGTTCGGGGATTTTGGGGGAGAAGGATAATATGGTGACTATGCATGATGTGATGGATGGGCAGTGGGTTTATGATAATTATAGGGATGAGAGTTATTTGAGGAGGGTGATTATGCCGCTGGAGGTGATTTTAACTAGTTATAAGAGGCTTGTGGTGAAAGACTCAGCGGTGAATGCAATTTGTTATGGTGCAAAGTTGATGATTCCAGGGTTGTTGTTGAGGTTTGAAAATGACATTGAGGTTGGGGAGGAGGTAGTGTTGATGACGACGAAGGGGGAGGCAATTGCATTGGGGATTGCAGAGATGACAACTGCAGTGATGGCTACATGTGATCATGGAACTGTTGCGAAGATTAAGAGGGTGGTGATGGATAGGGATACGTATCCTAGGAAATGGGGGTTGGGTCCTAGAGCGTCAATGAAGAAGAAGCTTGTTGCTGAGGGGAAGTTGGATAAGCATGGGAAGCCAAATGAGAGTACGCCAGCTGAGTGGTCGAGGAATGTTGTTTTGCCTACTGGAGGGGATTCTGTGGTTGCCAGTCTTGCAGCAGGTGTGGAGCCACAGCCTTCTAGTGCTGGGAATGTGGAAAGTGCTGTTATTGAGGTTGAGAAGAAGAAAAAGAAGAAGAATAAAGATAAGGAAGATGGAGGAGAGGAGGGGCGCAAGCGCAAACTAGACCCGGTTGATGGTAGTCCTGCACCAGAGGCTGTTGTTAAGAAAGCCAAAGTAGAAGCTGAGGAAGCTCTGCAGGTGAAAGAGAAGGCTGAATTGAAGGTTATCAAGGCTGAAAATGTGGAGGTGGAACCTGAGAGAAAAGAGAAGAAAAAGAAAAAGAAGAAAGAGAGTGCTGATGAGGCTGTGGCTTCTGATGGTGAGAAATCAAAGAAGGATAAGAAGAAGGATAAAGTGAAGGATCAAGCTGTGCCATCAGATGAGGAGAAATCTGAGAAAAAGAAGAAGAAAAGCAAGAAGCATAAAAATGCAGAAAATGGCAATTCTGTTTTACCCGCTGCAGTGGCTGGAAGTGATGATGAAGCAATTAAAAGTGAGAAGAAAAAAGAGAAGAAAAAAAAGAAGCACAAAGATGCTGAACAGGAGTAGACATGAGGAATTTGGTCTGGGCTTCAGTCAAGGAGCAGCGCCACTTAGTTCCATGTATTATCTGCATCAGAGTATAGCCTTGAAGTTTATCTCTATTTGAGAGACATTTATCCCTGCGGCTTGCTTACCTTGAAGTGTTTGACCATGATTTGGTTTAGCAATATGCTACTGTTGATTTTTTCTCTTTTTTATTCCCTGGTTATGTTTCTCAAAGTCTTGTACTTCATTTTCTGAATGTTTTTCTTTTTGAAATTGGTAGTAATATTACCTTGTTTTTTTTCCATAAAACGTGTGATGTTTTGAGTTTAATCAAATGGCAAAATGGTACTGCGTTGTCCTGCACAGGTGATGAATGATGATGCAGAGCTTAATGCAAGGATAAAATGATGCTCTCCTGCTTTCATTTGCACCTGGTGTAAGTTGTGATGTGTTGACTGGTCTCCTTAGACATCAACATTTTACTTGCATAATTCCTGATGATTCTTTTTAGATGCCAGTATGCATCTTTGTGACCTCCATAGAGATTTTCTTGCTGCTGGAAAAGGTAAAGTGATTGATTCTTGTGAATCTATGCACTGTGTAATTCCCACAAGTTGGATATATTCTGTCTCCTGTCACCATTGAATTCTTACATTATGGATGGCATGCCATTCTGTTTTTCAGGGTAGCTTATGGAGGGAATTGCTAATGCCTACTCAATCTGGTTTAATCAGGGAGCAGGCAACTACCTAATTTTGCAGAAAAGAAAAGAAAAGTACTTTCAACGCAAATCATTTGATTCATCTGCTGTGGCACTCTGGTGATCTTTCACCGAGACTGAAAATGGTCACTCCATTTCTTAATTGATGGATTAGAGTGCTGGGAAAGTGGAGATGGATTCAGAGAGAGAGAGAGAGCGAGGGAACGGAGATTAAGAATTACAAAAGTTGAAAGATGGTTAACAATTTCAAACCTCCACTGTAAAATTGTTTAAGCTCAATTGTGAAGCTTTTCTTCTTGGCTTTTCTTACATTCTTATACAGTGTTAAGCTTGGGGTTGCAAGCTATTGCTGCAGGTACTTCCAATCTATGAAAGTTTGGAATTTTAATTAACTGTCCTGATCATACCACGCATCAAACACCTAATCCAGATAAGTATTTTCTACGATGGTTTTCAGAAATAATGGTTTCAAGCCCAAACAAAATAGTCTATGGATCATCTTATCCTATGGTTGCAAGTTTTAACAAATCATCAGTCTAAGACCTAAATTATTGGTAGTGTTTTGTACGCTGAAACTCGTGCTAGGCACAGGCACGGAGCTAAAACATTCAAAGTTAAGATTTTTTTAAAATTATAAAATTAATAGATAAAAAAAGTATTTAAATTTTTTAAAGGTGATAAATTTTAATATTTAATAATTAAATATACATAAAATTTAATATTAATTTAAATTTTTTATAGAGTTGAAGTGGCTCCGTTTACTTCATCTTTGATTAGGCATGAACATAAGGGAGGTTGGACTTGAATTCTTTTGGCCAAGTTATAATCTCGACTCAATTAATATTTTTTAAATTAAAAAAAATATAGGACCACGAGTTTTTGTATTCTAATCTTCAGTAATATTTTACTATTTTTTTAATATCTTATAGTTTAATTTTTATGTAATTGATAAAATAAAAATAAAAATAAAAAATTCAATACTATTTGAATCAAACTTGAAATCACATAATTCGTAATTGAATTTCACATAGAGCAATTGCCCTTTACCCCTTCAAAAAATCATTTTTTGACAATAAAACGCCTACAAACAAGAAAATGCATTTTGTCTCCCACAATTGTTTTCATTGAAGTACTTTGCCTACTGGTCAACCAAGATTCTGGGCACTTAAGCCTCTGAAATTTCTTTCATCCAATCACTTTGCCCTCTAATAAACTTTCAAGCAAATTTCATAGTACTTTACCCTCAAATTATTTTCTTGAAAAATTAATCTTCTAAAATTACTTTAGGGTAACAACTTACCCTCCAAAAGTCTTATCCCTTTTTTCATATAGGGATTTCATTTCCTTTAACATTTTTTAGTTAATTTAATTAGTTGAAGTAGCAGATAAAATGTTCAATTAAAATAAAATTTATAAAAGAAGTGTTAATATATTTCACGTAAAAGAGAAAATTATAACATTTAATCTTGCAAGACATCGACATACAAAGTTTCCGACACACTTCCATCAACATCCTAAGCTTCTCCATCTTTCATATTATAGATAAAGACAACACAACCACCAACTATAGTTAGTGCATTCATATCATATGCGGTTTTGAGCATTCTTGATGGTTCCATCAAGTGTTCTCATTCAATTATTCTTTTTTTTTTAAGTAGAAAATTTTGTTTCAACAAATGAATTATTGAACTTTTGGAATAATTGAGTAAATTGTCTTATACGATGATATGACAAATTTTAAGAAACAAGGGCGTAAATTTTGAAAAGTAAATTGTTATCATAAAATAATTTCAGGTGGTAAATTGTTCAAAGAAAGTGATTTTTGGGTGAAGTGTGATAAAAAATTATCCGAAATTGAAAGATGAAAGTGTTCAGAGTAAAAATAATTGTAGCGAATATTTTTTTAATGAGAATTTACTGTTGAAATGCAATTTTTGAGGGGTTGAAGTGCAATTCTACCTTTCACATAACAAATGCCAATCTTGTAAGTTTAACAAGTAAAAATCCCTATTAAATCGTGAGACCTTCTCTTTTTTATGTACTAAAATCGTGGTGGCATGTGAGTCCAAAAACCCGATTTGAGCTCAAGGTACAATAAAAGACTGTTTGAATCTCGTACCCCTTTCTAGGGTTTTTGCAGCAAGAGAAGAAGAAAAAGAGCGCCAGAAATTCTCTGCAGAAGAGTCCACAAGCAGCAGCCATGGCGAGCACGAAGGTCCAGCGAATTATGACCCAACCCATTAACCTGATCTTCAGGTTTCTTCAGAGCAAAGCTCGCATTCAGATATGGCTTTTTGAGCAGAAGGATCTGAGGATTGAAGGCCGGATAATTGGGTTTGACGAGTACATGAATTTGGTTTTGGATGATGCGGAGGAGGTCAATGTCAAGAAGAACACCAGGAAGGAACTTGGGAGGATTTTGTTAAAGGGGGATAATATCACTTTGATGATGAATACTGGGAAGTGATGCTGGAAAACAGGTAGTGAAGATTAATACTGTTAGTTTGTTTATATTGATTACTTTTTGTTGTGAGATTTGTGTTTTCTGCATTTCACGGCAATTTGCTTGGTTTTATAGTGGTTTTTCTGGGCTTTGATTGGTGGTCATAAATGTTTGATGAATTGCCTCAATGAAAATTACTGATAGCTCTATATTTAATGTGATAGGATTAACTACAGAGTACTTTGGGGTGGGGGGCGGGGCTTGTGTTACTGGCGTGGTAGCAGGGGGCAAATGTAATCCCGTTGAGGGGAATAGGAATACAAATTCTTTACCATAAATGAAGCTTGTGGAGTTGATGATTAAATGCTTTGATGCTTGCAAAATGTTAGTTTTACAGAAGCCATTTATAGGACTGAGAATGTAGGTTTTCCACGAATGCAGTACAGAAAGAAGAGTGATTTTAACCATTGCTTACAGTAGATATGCACCTATAAGGACAGCCATTTACATAAATAGAGATGTCAATTGTTTCTTTTTGGTTTTCAAAACAGTGACTCCGTGTCTTCACGCCTTTGTGTTTTCACAAAATCTTAAGTGTCACAACAGGGGTTGGTCTCCAGTCATTTATTGTGTTTGCAGACATATGAGCTTTTTATCCTCAAAGTCATGCTTTCTTGCTTTTCCACTGTTACTAGGTCCAACTTTTATTGATGGAAAAATAAATCTTGTGTAAAACCTCCCTGTTTTTCTCATCTCCCTCTTGGTTATACTGATGCTGTGACTTGGGCTTATTTTTGCAGGCTAAAAGTGTAATGACTGAATTGTAAAGAGGCTGGCTGCTAGTGGTTCTGTCTGACTGCTGGCCCAACTTCGTATGAATTCAACTCTTTTAGGATCTATTTTCTCTTAGCCTGTTGTTTTCTATCCCATCACTGTTAGTCTCCCCTTATCCTCCCTTTTATGTGTGTTAGTGCCGTGTACCAAGAATTACTAGTACTTGAAATTGGATATCTGGTAAAGTAGAAAATTTGTTTGGTGTAGCTGTTGCAGACAGTTGAATGTATTGAGAGCTTTGCATTCTTGCTTTGGTTACAAGAACGTACCAATCTTGATAATTATCTGATAAAGCTGATCTGAATTCATCAGAGATTTTTCTGGAACTGGGGTTGGTTCTGATGGATTTTTGCATTTTGTTTGTGATGTAGTTCCTTATGATGTTTGCAGGTTCAAATGAAACTCGACATGGAGCTTGTCATAAAACCACAAGCTCTTATGTTTAAGACATGATATTAATTAGCTGCGCGGAATTAGGATTTCTATCAATCAAGAATTAAACTAATCAGTTTAATGTATCTGACCGGTATGAAAAGACAAATCGGACATGTTTAGGGGGTGCCTTTTTGATTAGCACCAAATAAAGGAGAATGCTGGAATCACACGTTTCCTGCTTCTTGTAGCGAATATTGAACAGGATTATAGCAGAATGAAGCATGGGATGTTTGTCGGGTTACTGTCATTCTACATAAATTTGTTGTGAATGTTTCCAAATAGTTCCAAGCATATCACACTTCTGAAACTAACTAAATTCTCATATCTTCTTTTAGCTCTGGCATCACATGGCATGTTTTGTTCATTTGGTAGCGTATTTCTGGACAAAGTGCTTGTATGCTTATTAATGAGCTGAATGTTATTCTGAATTTCTTCAAATTATGGCATTGACTATCCGGATTTTAAACTCTATTGACTTGTAAATCTGAGGAAACAGGAAACCCTTTTGGGGTCTTGAAAATTAGTCTGTGCTCCCTGCTTGTGCGCGTCTCTGTGACAGTGAGAGAGAGGTGCTCTGGTAGATTCAGTGCTCTTTTTCCATATGCTTTTTCTCTTGCCATCTGCTCAATTTATCATTCTTATCTGTTTCTCAAGGATCTGGACTTTGATTGAGGTTTACTTTGATTCCCAATGGGTTTACGACTTCATTGCTCTAATATCTAGACATTTGCCAGTGGACAATTTTCGTGACTGCATAAGGCTATTCAAGTTTTACAGAAAAAAGGGTAAAAGGAACGGGGAAAATTTGAAATTAAAAAAAAAAAAAAAAAAAGGAATTTGGCCTATGGCAGCAGTATACACTTTCATTGTAAAAATGTTGCAAAAAGATTTATAATAGATATTCATCTCAAAATGGGAAGCCCAAAATTTAGTAGTTAACAAAGAAAGTGGAAAAATTGTGACTCTTACCGACATTAACTCCTAATGCAGTGAAAGTCTAATGTCAACTTCAAATGTTTTTTTTAAATAATTTACTTTATTGTCCAAATCGCGTTTAGACAATGATTTAATTATATTGTTAACAAAACCTACTTGACATGCAAGAAAATGTGAATTCAGTGATAAGTCAATTATTTGATTTTTCAAGACATTCAATTCAAGAAATTTAGTGGATATATATGTGATAGAAAATGTGAATACTTTCAAGGGGGTTTGACAAAATTAAAACAAAATAAAGACTGGATGCACAAAGTCAATTTTTTTTCCCCCAAAATAATGACTCTCTTTTGTCACAGCATTAAGTTATATTTTTTAATATTTTGATAATTTTGATTTTGTAACTATTAATACTTATCATAGAATTTATAGTATTTAATTAGTTTTTTGAAAAATTGACTAGATTACTTGTTATTACACTAAAAAATGTAGTCAAATTGATCAGTCAAAGCAAGAGAATCATCAATTTTGGAAAGGAGGGAGTATATGTTTCCAAGGTAATTAGAAGGCAAATTATACAATTTAAGTTATTAAAAATGATGATTAAGTTCCGAATTCTATCCCTTTCTTTATTAAAACCTCTCAACATATCTTCATCATATGATGATTCCATTGCTTTTTTCTTTTTTCTTTTTTAATCTTCAATTTCTAGTGAGTCAAAAACTAAAAAAAATATTGAATTTTGGGGAATTGATCACGTCAAACAGCATGTAATATTATCGAAAATGCATAGAAAATTGCGAATGTAAGGGTGCTGTAAAGAGAAATTTAGAATTTAAGAGACTATAATAATGAAGTAGATGCTTGATTGGATTGAAAAAGGCATACCATATATATCCATCATATTTGGATGTAATTCTACTATAACATTTATGCTATACTCAGTAAATAGTGGGTTTTTAAATATTATATCCATGTTATAAGATTTTTAAGATATTATACCAAACGAATAATACATTCGATATGTGAATGATGAACAAATATTCTATTTTATAAATACTCCTGTTGCTTAGATTTTTTTTTTTCAAACGGCTTAGAATAACATTTCATTTCTTATAATTCAGTTGAAAATGTGACATTGACACTGCTAACTTTCCATATTTATAAAATGTATATAATTCTTTTTTTTTGACTTCTCATTTTCAAAATAATCCTATCATTGTAAGTGTTATTTTTTAAAAATAAAATACTTAAAAATTGAATACTGCAAGCAATGCATCTACAATGCATATATATAGCATTTACAGCTGAATGCAATGCATTTACAATAAGTGATGCAAGGAGTGCAACATTTGTAACTGCACGTAATGTATGTACCACGGATGCAATATTTACAACACCGCAACTTGTTCATATAATTTGTTCACAACACACTTTTCCTTACAATTGATCATTAAAATTTGGAAATGTTTATATACACTTTTTTGTTTGTACAAACGTTTGTATGCAGTTAATATTTACATTTTTTGTATTCCAGGCCTATGAGATTTGGAAATGATAAACTTTGTACCAAAGATCAATTGTTTTAGACTATTTAGTTTAATATGGTAAATAAATTAATTATATTCTTGAATATGTTATGGCACTTTACAATTAATTATATACTAATTTATCAAAGTTTTTTATACTCTTTAAATTAAAACAAATTACATGGACAGATCTTTTACATGGAAAAAAGAAGTAAATATTGTCTTACACACACTGATGGTTTTGTTTAAAAAGGGAGATCATACTATTACATACATTCATGGGATAAAGAAAATTCTATTGTTTTCCCTCATTCATGGGATAATACAAGGGGGCATGCTCCAATACTCTTTCATAAATTTGATTCTTTCTTCTATCTCCCTAACATCAACTTTATATTGTTTGTGTGTGTGTGTGTGTGTGTATATATGTGTGTGTGTATGTATACTTGTCTCTATATTTTCTAAGTGCCTTTTTTGTGTTTCTGGTTTGCCTTTATTATTCACTATATTCATACCTAGTCATCTCCTCTCTCTCTCTCTCTCTCTCTCTCTCTCTATAAAGGCAAGTTTCTCAAGCATACCATTTTCCTCTCCCACCTTTTTTTTTTTCACTATGACTGATCCCCACTCAAATCTCTATGCTCAATGGTTCAAATCCAACCCTTTCCACCATTTCTCCACCTCAAATCCTCCTCACCACACTCCATACATCCACAACTACTACTCAAACAGTATCAACAACAATAATATCAACTCACTACACCATTATCAAACTCCACCTTCTTCACCTCCTTTGAAAGAAGCCCTTCCACTTCTGAGACTAACTCCCACAAGATATGAAGAACAACAGCAAGAACCCTCTTGCTCAGGCATGGATTTTGACAAGAGCAAAGCCACAGAAAATGGACAAAGTCTATCATCATCATCTGCTGCTGCTGCTGCTGAAGATGATGATAATGGTGTTACAGTTGCACTGCATATAGGGTTACCAAAACCTAGTGCTGCTGATCTTGCATCTATGATGTCTTCGTCTGCTGAGACTGGTGATAAAGAGGAAGAGGCTGATCTATCAGGGCACCCCATCAGCAGACTTAACAAGGGACAGTATTGGATTCCTACCCCTTCTCAGATTCTTATAGGTCCAACACAGTTTTCATGTCCTGTTTGCTGCAAGACCTTCAACAGATACAACAACATGCAGGTGAGTTGCAATCTCACATGCATATTTATAAGCTTTTCTTCTTGCAAGGATTTCTTGAAAGTTTGATTTTTCCTCTGGCTTTCTTGGAAGATGCCAATTTTTCAATAGAAAGTATATGGGATTTTTTTGTGTCTATAAGTTTTTTTTTTCTTTTTCTTTTTTTTAGTATATATTTTATATTTGCAATATTGAAATTTGTATTGCATGGCCTAAGGTTCTGGGATTTCCATTATTCAGTCTGATGCCTGATCTGATCAGACTTTTAGCTGAGATAGTTCACTTCATTTATGTGATTGAACGACTCAGGCAATGTTCCTTATGCTTTTATCCAAGTACTCGTTGAAGTCTGTGCTCTACAAATTGGTAACTGTGTTAAACTGAAACTTCAACAGTTGCTAGGGATTCAGATTGATCTTCATAAAGCACAGAATTCTTACTCAGTGTGTGTGAAAGCCTGAAAAAGGACTTGAAAAGCCCATACCTAAACTTTCAAATCTCACTATCATCTCAAAGAAAGACTTGTCTACAACTCAATAGTTTCACTTTGGGAATTGTTCCTGCATAGGTACCGTTCTCCTCTTTTTTCTTCCATTCTTTATTTTTTCCTGAAACAGATGAACAGTGATATCTGTAAAACTGGGGTTCACTGAGTGATTTCTTTCATACTTATCTTTTTTCCCTTCTTTTTTTCTTACAATTAGTGAACAGACATCCTCTAATCCAAATAAACTATATTAAGAAAAAGGCATAGTACTTTTTTGGAAGAAACTTCCAAGAACCACAATTTTGCAATATCAAACGAATCTTTATGTTAAATGACATAACTGAAATATAGTTGCATAGCTTTTATCTAGATTTTTTTGGGAAGTAAAGGTTCTTATTAAATCCCAAAGGGAGATGTTTACAAGAAAGGGCCAAGGCCAAAGCTCACAAACAAAAGCGTAATGCACATGCTAGTACACCAGAGGACAACTCAACGTGAGGAACACTCCTGCTCCTTCTTTCTCAATGGACTAACGATTCCCCTTTTTGCTGCTGCTTTTTTTTTTTTTTGGCTTCTTTTCCCTTTCTTTGCTGTGGTCTGGGAATTTCAGAGTTTTCCCATTTGGTGATTCTGGTAGTCAGAAAAAACCCATCATATTTTCAGACATTTTTGTTTCTTATTTGTATTCTTGAATAGTTTTTGGACTTGTGTGTATATGCTTCAGATGCATATGTGGGGGCATGGTTCACAATACAGAAGAGGACCTGAATCTCTTAGGGGAACTCAACCAACAGGCATGCTTAGGCTTCCCTGCTATTGTTGTGCTCCTGGCTGCAGAAACAATATTGATCACCCAAGAGCAAAGCCCTTGAAAGATTTCAGAACCCTTCAAACACATTACAAAAGAAAGCATGGAATCAAGCCCTTCATGTGCAGAAAGTGTGGCAAAGCTTTTGCAGTGAGGGGAGATTGGAGAACCCATGAGAAGAATTGTGGTAAGCTTTGGTACTGCATTTGTGGTTCTGATTTTAAGCACAAAAGGTCCCTCAAAGATCATATAAAAGCATTTGGGAATGGCCATGGAGCTTATGGGGTGGACGGCTTCGAAGAAGAAGATGAGCCTGCATCAGAAATTGAACAAGATGATGATTAATTTATGCAGTGATATATACAAGAAAATGAAGCTGATTAAGCTTAAGGTTTATAATTTCTTGGCTTCCTAAGTAGGGAATAGTCCAAAGCTGTGTTTAGTCAGAAGGACGAGTTTTTGCTTTCATTTCTAGGCTTCTTCTTGGATATGTGTGGATGAAACTTAATTTCAGGCTCAGCTTACACCATGTCTTGTAAATTCTTTTTCATTTCAACTATGACCATCGCTTTTTTCCCTCTTTTATCTTGACCCCTCTTTGAGCTAATGTTTGATTAGTCCTAGAATTCCCATGATAATTAAGAAACAAATATGACAACATTTGATCGCCTCTATCTAGGTATTAGAGCGAACAACAAATCTTTGGAGACAGTGGACATGGGAAACATAGCCCCATAAAGTGCGGGAAAGCATACGCAAAGCGGTCTGGCATTTCACTCTAAACATTTTAAAGGAGTGAGAACTGGTAACTGATATATATTGTAGGATAAATTTATGTTTGGAACAAATTATTGCCCCATCACTTACCACTTCATACTCTTACTTGCTATATATATATATATATACATGTTAAGCAGCTATGCTCAAGAATGGATCTTGAGCTTCTAATTCATTAAATTAAAATTTGATCAAGTAGTTTTTGCTCTTATATATATGTTTTCTAGTATACAATTCTTTGCATTATTTTCTATTTCACAAACTGTTGTTTGTGTATTCAAGTGAAACTTTTACATATAGTAACTGGATATATAGTATATGGTTGTGAATCTTATGTTAGACTTGAGGAGATAGTTGATGAGAATCATCAAGACAGCCATGAGGTCTCTTTTCCCTTCAAAAAGAAAGAAGATAATCAAATCTAATGCAAACATGGATAAATAGTCCAAGTGGATGATGACTTTTTCCAGGTGTTTTGTCTTTCAGTTGTTCTGTGTTAAGAGTCTTCACTAATCCAAAAGAATCAAAGAAAGAGCTGAGTGAATTGAAAGGTGACAGTACATAGAGTATATTTTGGGTCATAATGTAGGATAAATCTATATATATCCTAGACCTTATTATATAGGCTTTTCATCCTGCAAATACACCAGCTTTTGGGGTGCATATGATGCCCTTTTGCTTTGGCTAGTGGAAGATATAGGTCTGGTCATGGATGGAACATATACCATATCAGATTCACTACCTTTAAATAATGCAAAGCAAATGATTAGCCAAGTGTGTGTGTGTGTGTGTGTGTGTGTGTGTGTGAAAGAGATAGAGATAGAGATAGAGAGGAGCATTATTGTTGGTGAGTAATTAGATGCATCATACTTATCATTTTACCTATTAACCAACTATTTATAAGGTTGGTCATGGCTAATTTGACTATTTCTGTCCATGTTATTTCCTAGGTGTAATTTTTGTGCATTTGAACTTCATGAGATGTGGACATTTTTTACACTAGCTTAGCTAGCCTTGCTCCACTTAATATGTTTTATGTGTGTCTAATGCATAATAAGTATGACATCGATGATGTATGATATGGATGTGCAACACTAGCATTTGAAAAGAAAACTTAAAACGTGTTTGCAATATATGTTTGATGGATGTGCCAACTATCTCATTCTTATCTTTTACCTCTAGTGAGTGTACTTGGAATCAAATATTCTTAATTTTGTTATGAAATCAACTCATTGAATTGGAGGGACATTGGCATTAAATGGATCTTGGTGGGAGCTATGGGAATGATGAGGGAGGAAGAAAGAAAGCATGGGAAAATTAAGATGAAGACTAGTAGCTAGACAACTTGCAAAGACTGTGGAGCCAAAGGGGACGTTTGGTTTCTTTTCGGGCAATTTTCAGTTTTCAGCATTTTCAGTGAGATTTTACCTTTTGTATTGATTTTTTTTGTAAAATTTAAAAATATGTTTGGATAAATAATTTGAGATTGAAAATATATAGGTTTGGAAAATGAGAATATGTTTGGTTGAATATATTTTTTGTATTTTAGGTGAGGTCCACTTTGAATATTTGGTTTAAATATGATAATTTATTAGAATGATATGTAAGTGGTAGGTCCTATCGAAATGACAGGTTTAATGAGTAGTGGTAGAGTTTATTTTGAATAATTAATTTAAATATAATAATTTATTAGGAAGATATGTAAGTAATGGGTCGCAAAGAATGATGTTGTTTGAAAATAATAATATATTAATTAAATAAAATTGATAATAGTAAGATTCAATTTGAATATGATAATTTATTATATTGATTTATAGATAGTAAATCTTATTTGAAAATAGTAAAATATTATATAGATATAGATGGTAGTGGTAGGACTCAAAATTAAAAATATATAATTAAAAAATAAAAAATAAAAAATTAAAAAGTATTTTTTAATAATAAAATAAAATATTTTTATTGAGATAGAATAAACAAATTTAAATAATAAAAAATTAGAAAGATGTTTGTTAAACAAGAACAAACGTGCCCCTTTTTAATTGGTTGATGTTATGTAATAGCTCCCAACAAAATACTGTTGCCTCCCACAGATGCCCATACGATGCAATCCCAATCTGATAGGGAAAAAAAAAAACTGTAGCTTGAAACGACATTTCAGTGACTCTTTTGACTGCCTTCTCTCTCTCTCTCTCTCTCTCACACACACACACACACACACACAACATAATCACATTGTATCTTGACAAAAAATAATGTTGGTGGGGAATACTATGAAGCACTAGGTCTTTTTGTCTAGACAAGAAGGACCTCTGGTGTAAAAACCCTCGACCCTTTTGAAGGCAGCAATCAGAGAGTTACTTCACCCTTGTTCAATTCAATTCTATGTCGGCTTATTATGTGCTGTTTTTCATAATGTCCATATTTTCTTTCACCCAACCCAAAACCACTAAGCATTCTTACATTCACTCTTTTATCTTGTCACACTTATCGATCGTAATTGACAACTTACACTTATAATTATGGACGGATATAAATTTGATTCTGTTTTATTGTCATCTCTAATTATAGTTTGTATATACAAGACACGAGAGAAAATTAAAGCCCTCGAAACCATTTTTCATTTTCTCTTTTTATGGGGTGGAAAGAAATTTTTATGAACAAGCAAATCATTTTCCATATATACAAATATATATATATATATATATAAGAACCCCTTATCCTAAATAATATTCTAAACGTCCTATTCTTTTGTATTCTTGTTCTCTTTTAAAATCCCAAGGTCCAATACTGCCCTTTTTCCTCGTGGCCTTTATCTTTCCCCATATATAAGCACATATTATAGTATCAGATTATATGTATTGTGTATATGGGAAGGAATGCAGTGCATAGTATTGCATGGGGCTTGTCAGGGAGACCAAGAATCAGAACAAGAAGAAGGAATTATGCGTATATGTTTTATCCTATCCTTGTATTCATATTCCTGTACAAAGGAGACAGCTTTGTCCCCCCTTGCTCCAGTCGCCTTACTTTCCCATATTAATTCTAATGTAATCTAATCCAAGCCATGCATTTTCTCAATCCCAAGATAAAGTCCACCCAAGATATTATATATATATATATATATGTGTGTATGTATAGACACACACACACATATGTTTGTGTGTGTGTGTGTAGGATAGGTTTGCCTTAGATACACGCACGAGTGTGCAGATACAATATGAAATTAGAGTTGCTTTTTAATGTTTGGAGTTGGATGTAATAAATTGCAATTTATGAAAAATATATATTTAATTGAAATAGATACGTTGTACTATTTTTGTCTAATTCTATTTGTGGTGCATGCTCCTATCATGTCAACCGATATCATGTAATCAATTTGCAATTAATTAATCTGTAATTATGTGGTTTATTAATTTTTCTTTGAATCTAATTCTTGAATAATTTATGTACAAGGGTAGTTAATGTACGTGTGAACGTGTGTAAAATTATATTTTTCATAATAGATACACTAATTTCGCTTAAAAACTGAAGTTAATTTATACGTAATTGTGAGAAGTCATCAAATCTTGACTTGCAAATCAATTGAAATACCACAAATACCCCGTAGTTTAGTGTGCCAGACAACTTTTGTCCATAGGCCCCCGTTGGGGAAAAAGATAAAGAGGTAAAGGGCAAAAACCATTTTTTGACCCATGATCACCTTTGAAAAAGGAAATAAGCTATTTAATCAATTATTACTACCCAAATACCAGAAAAAAGAAGCAAAAAATCCTTCTTTTTTTGGACTATATATATCCCTCCAAGATCTCCTTTTGCACTTATCATTATCCATGAAATATGCCTACTTTGATTGATAAAGCTATTTATCTTTGGGAGATTCTCCAATTTGTACACATACAATAGGGTATCTTTGTTATAGGAATATTTAGGTAGATAAAATCTTCTTAGTGAAGAAACACACACCGTGTGTTCAGTGTGTGTGAATATATATATATATATATATATATATACAAATTCTGGGTTTTTCTTTGTGCATATCCAATCAGGAGAAGGAAAGCTACATTTAATTTGACGTTTATGCCCATTGCATCAGATAAAAAGGGCTTTCCTAACCCTTGCTCTATTGATCTATGGAAATTATGTTTTATTTTCTTATTTGCGAACTTTGCACACGAGACATCATATTCACACGTTTAAAGAAGTTTTGTTCAAATGGTAAATCGAAATTCTAAGATTCTATCATCTTGAGTTCGAGTCTGATGTGACTTGGGCCTAAAATAGGCTTAAGAAGTTAAGGTTGTTTAAACCCAAGAAATTAAGATCCTAAATAAGGACAAAAAGTTAAATTCAAGAAGTTCATATAATAAATTCAGTTCAATAAATCTAAAAAATCAATTTGGTGCATGCACTGCTCCATACAGAATTACACCATCTGATCTTACAAACGTTTTCAATTAATTTTGAATACTTTTTGATTTCTAGTTTAATTCACCTATACACCTTACTTACTTAAATATCGAATGGCTTTTATTGTACAACCCCCGATACTCCTAACGACGCTTAGTGCTCCACCTCGTTCAATCTATTACAAAAAGATGATTTCTACCTCAAAGTCCTATAATATTATTAATCTACTCACTATTGTTATAATAGTTTCTTTACGTCAATTGCATTATGGATTTTTATAAAATTATTGCTTAAATTTTATTAACCTTTAATTCGATTGATTTGATAAATGTTATAATAGATCACTTTCCCTTAAAAAAAACAAAACAAAACATAGTCATCAAAATATTAATGATATTTAAGTGCTACAATTAGTAATGTGTTTGTATTGGAACTCACTAGTGAATTAATATGATATAAATGTTCTGAATCTAATTTAATCTAACTATGCTAATCCTATTGGGATGCTCACCACTAACCAAATATTTATCACTTTTGTAACCCAAAAATATTTATCACTTCCATCTTAGCATCCTACACATTAGCTCCTAATTTTTTTATTTTTTGAAATGATTCATCCAACTTTTGAACGTTGACCCATCTTTATCTCTTAATTAGAATAGTAAATTTTTTTTATTTTTTTTCAAAAAGAAGTTATTAGCTTGTTTCCATAGCTTTTCTAAATGATTCTGATTCGAGTTCATAATCAATTGGATTATATGTAAGAATAATAATGAAATAAATTTATCAAAATTTAAAACATCTGTCAATAATTTAGGGATGCGAGATCCACCTCGCTTCGAATCCGCTTGGTTTGGATTAGACCGTTAAACTTGCTTTATAATTTTAAATATATCAAAAATATATATTTTTAAAATAATATTATTAGTTTTTTTAAAATATAATATTATATAAATACATATGTATTAAAATATAAATAAATAAAAAAATTAAATAAGCGGTTTCATAGTGGGGTGTATTTGAAAATGAAAAATCAAGATCTGCACCAACCCATTTATAACTTTAAAAATCCGCCACAAGCGATGCTGAGTCCAAATTTGAACTCACCCCTTTATCATCTATAATAAACTGCTTATCCCAACAAGATACCTTATCTCGCCTAGCAATATATTCATTACAATATTAATAAACATTATTTTTTTTATGAAATTTAGGTTCAGTTTTTTTTTTTTACTTTTTTATCTATTTAAAGATCAAATCATGCACAATTTTTTTATTATTTTACATAAATTAGTTAATATATTTCCTGACTGCCTAAAAATTTATATATGATTATGCACACGCATTCAAGGTCAGCAAAACTACTACAACTAACAAGAAACAATAATTATGAATTTAGATTTTAAACATAGGATTAAATATAATTGACGAACTTTTGGTGGACCGTGATAGCTAGTATATATATAGTTTATACAGCTTTTTTTTGTATATTTTTTATTTTTAAATAAGATGTATTAAAAAAAAAAAAAACACAAAACAAAACATTTTGTCAAAGTTCACAAATAAAAGGGGAAACTTTTCCTTTTAAAAAGAGCACTTTCACCAGCTTCTTAGTAGGATCCTTTTCTTTTTTTCTTTCTTTTTTTCAGCTGGGTGATGTCAGATGGAAGGAAAAGTTTGATTTCAACCAATTTTATTTAAGTCAAGTGATTGATAATTTCTTCACTCATTAGAACATGTTAATTTCAAGAAAATAGACTATTAATCATACTCAAGATTAATTAAGACCCTTAAGTTGGAGTTGGAGATGATATAGGAGGTCAATTTACTAATTTAAAAAAGGATAAAATTTTGAATTTTATTTAAATTTTAATAAACAAAAAAATTAAGAATATGCCCACTTGTGAAGAGGCGGCTGCTCGATCTAGCCTCTTGCAAGTAATTATCATGCATAGATATCACCTTAAAAATTTATTTAGTTCTCAATTTCATTTCCTTTACATTTCTTGGAAAAAGTTTGTCTTTTTTTTCTTTTTCAGTCTCTTCATATTCCCATTGTAATGTGCCCATACTTAACATTTGTGCTTTCATTTTTCTGCACATAATTCCTTTTGTCAGTTGTTGTGCTGAGGCAGTTTCAGATAGCATTTTCAATACTAATATTGAGAGGCCAGAATCCTGATTCTTTGGTCCACTATATATATATATATATAATGAGATTTTATTTTATTTTATTTTATTTTAACTCAATAATTTTTTTATTTTAGTCCAAATAAGTTTATTGGCCCAAGAGGCTCGAATTGCACCAAAGACCCATGCAACCCGTCTCATCTTAACAAGTATAAATATTTATTTATGAAATATTTGTTGATTTAAACATCAATGAGTTTTTTGGGGGCAATTTCAAAACCGTTGTGTTCGTGTTGCAAGTGAAGAACCCACCTTAAAAAGCAACTTGTAGGAGACATTCATTGGATAGCTTGTCTCATCCAAACAGGTATAAATGTTTATTCTATGAAATACTTGTTGATTTAAACATCAAATGAGTTTTTTGGGAACAATTTCAAGACCCTCGTTTCCGTTTTGCAATCGAAGAACCCACCTTAAAAAACAACTTGTTGGAAACATTCATTGGATAGAAATAATTCCACCTTAGTATTTACAAGTAATCTATGTCTATACATATATATATATATACACACACACACACCTTTGAATGAATGCAATAAGTAGTTGTGGTCTCATATCTAAATTGGAGTAGTGTATTGCTTTTTGTGAGATCTTTAATTTAGGTAATCAGTTGCTTTTCATTTCTCTCTTTTGTTCAATAGCTTTCCTAAAGTTGACAAAATGCACTTATATCACTATCTTTTCTTTTCTTGCTAAAGGTAAAAATGATGATTAGAACAACGTAGATAGCTTTAGTTCCCATAATGTGTTTTTCCTTTTTATGAATTATGGTACTTACATACATAACATGTTGGAGACATTTCTTAAATACAATGAAGCTGACATTCCACTTGGAATTCCTCAACAAAATAAATGATAGTGTTAAAAAAATATTAAAAGAACCTTTCATTGTTTTGTACAGAAAAACAGGCCATGATTCTGTTTCCACCACATCATAATGCAATAGCTGCCGGATAAACTACATCATAAATAGTTGTTGTGGCTAGAGTAGCTGATACAAGCAGTCGTCCCCTTATTTATGTATAAATGTAAAATTTATATATGAACGTATTAAATTTAAAAAATTTATCCCTTTAAAAATAATAAAATTATTTTTTATATATGATTGAAAATATTTCTTTACCCATTATTTTTTTAAAAAAATAAAATCAATCTCATTACCAAAATTAAAATTTTTGATTCCATCCTTGGTTGTAGCGATGAACCTCACTGATTTTTATGCACTTGGCCGCCCTTCATGGGTTGCAAAAGATGGTTTGGTGTACTAAGTCTAAGTGACATATATATATATATATATGCCTAGTAAAATTAATTTGGAGAATACTTACATTTTAACATCTTAAACTGGTCCAATTTTTATGTGTGATAGCTTGGTAGTATCAAGGGCTTGTTAGCAATCACTAAATAATGCTAGAAGATAATTACTATTGCAGGCTTTATATTCTAACAAACTAAAGATTGACTTGAAATTAACATAATTTGTTAAGCTTGAACTTCTCTTAACTCATCAACGAAATTTAGTTCAAGTGGTAAAATTGAGATCTCAAGATTATAAAATTTTGTATTTGAATCCAGTAAAAACTTAACTTCTATAATACCTGATTATTTACTAATATCATAATGAAATTGTCTATTTTTTTGCTTCGGTCGACAATAACTAAATAAATAAATAATAATAATAATAATAAATACTGCCCTCTTAGCTCTACTACTTTATCTAGTTATGATTAAATCTGGGTGTCACACTTTACTGGCTCTCAACTTGAAAAGTTCTGGGCTGGATCCTTTATTGTCTATTGGGCCTGTCCGGGCCAACCTCAACAGACCTTCAACACCAAACTATTATTAGTTGGGCCGCGTAGAGATAGGCCCATATGACAACTATGTGCATAAATATATATTCGTGAAGTTCATTACACATAGGTCTATAACTTGTTGAGAATCAATTTGTTTATTTTATTTTATTTTAAAATCCGCATTTTTCTCTGTCAATTTGATGTAAAAAATTGTAAAAATACTTCATTTGCTTACATTTTTTATAGATTGTGTGTTTATCATTGGAGGGTTAGGAAGCATATTTTTTTATTATGATTATTGAGACTCAAATTAAATTCACAAAATGAACCCATTCTCGATTCTTTCCTTTTTAATGTTGGAGAACTAGTTATCATTGGGGATAGATATTGTCTTGTTTGAGAGCCCTTAAATAAAAAAATATTTGTTCTTGAACAATAATACTAGTCGTTCAAGTACAAAAAGTTAATTTGAGTTCAGTATGAATTTCAATATACAAAAATTTTGTTCATAAATATCCCAACCGAAGTAGAAAATAATACATTATAAATCATGATGAGAACTCCACACATTTATTTTTTATTTTTATATATAGATGAAAAATATGACATAATACTGAATCAATATTTTTAAAAAAAAATTAACAAAAAAGAAATACACAATGGGAAAAGAGATTTGGTAGAAAAAATAAATAAAAGTCTTAAAAAAATTCACTTCACACTTTGGTCCACTTGTAGCAACAGTAAGAGCCTCAGGATTCTTTCTCAGTTTCCACAAAAGATACTCTCAGACACGCAACAGAGTTAACTACCACAGAGCTAAAGATTCATGTGGGCCGCCACCCCCCAGAATCAACCAAACTAACTGGAAATTCTTCCCAAGAAACGGGCAACTCTTTTTTCCTCTTATGAAAATGGAGGCCCTCAACTTAAATCTTGATTGCACCTTGTCGACTGTCTCTCGGGTCTCGAAATTTTCCTCAAAACCCACCTCAAAACTGTTCTCATCTTGCCGATTTTCGAGGTTGAACAGTTGGAGAAACAAGAATCTTAGAGTGAAGATTGTTCAGTGTTTGGACCAGAAAAATGGCAGTTCACAAGCCAAGAATGGATGTCTTATAGCAGTAAATGAAGATTTGGTTAAAAGGGTTGGGAGAGGAGTGCTTGGTTTTGCTGCTGCATTCTCCCTGTGTTGCAATTCGCCGGCTTTTGCAGAATCTCTGACTGTGGCGTTTCCTGTTTCTCACACGCGTGAGGTGATCAAGTTTTTGGAATTTTAATGTTTTAATTCATGTGAATACATTTTATTCATGTTTAGAGTTAGAGATGAACCTTTTCTTCAAATCTTCTCTTAATTAGATTTTTACTTGGTTGAGATTGTTTTGGCAGGTGAATACAGTCCAAAGAACTCTTGTGGAGGCATGGGGCTTAATTAGGGAGACCTTCATAGATCCAACTTTCAATCATCAGGGTAAGAACACAACAGGCCCTTTCCAATTTCTTTTGTTTGGTTAGTTTGCTTTGACATTATGGTAGTAGGAGAAGAGAAGGTCTAAATTTGTGTTCTTGAATCAATGGTTGACATCATGATCAATATGACGATTAGAGAGAGAGAGGGTGGAAAATCAATTACTCTTTTTGTATGCTCCAATTTGAATTTGTACCTAGTGTGAGGGTAGAATTGAAAAGTAATAATGTTATACATCTTTCAGTTTTACTACCAAAAGCAAATGGTTTAGAATCCTTCTTGTGAGGTTTCCGAATCGGCTAACTAATTTGAAGGGACCTGTTTACAGATTGGGACTTAAAACTGCAACAGACAATGGTGGAAATGTTTCCCTGAGATCAGAAGATGCTGCATATACCAAAATCAAGGGGATGCTTTCCACTCTTGGAGATCCTTTTACACGCATCATCAGTCCTAAGGTATTAGTATGTTTCCATGTTTTCCAACTTCTCTTATGGTCCATACTTCATACATTTGTTATACAATCAAACTGATTCTGTTGTTATTTAAAGGCTTTTGTGAAAAATTATCTTTTCCATCTCAGTATAGCACATGATTGCTACTATGAAATGACCCCATGAATGGCCACTTTCAATCATTTTATCCTTTATGAGTTTGGCCTTTCAACAACTTCCATTCTGTTGTACCTGTATCTGATTTGACATTCACTTTATCTAATGATTTGATGGACTGCAGGCTGAGGTCTAATGGCTACTTATTGTTACATGCAGGAATATCAAAGTTTTAGAATAGGAAGTGATGGAAATTTGCAAGGTGTTGGTTTATTCGTCAACGTTGAACCAAAGACGGGGCACCTGGTGGGTTGACATTTGACACTGGTTGAGTTGATTTTCCACATTGCCATACTTCTTGATATAATTTACTTTGTCTTCCTAGAAAAGAATGTGTGTGTGTGTGTGTGCTTGCTCCTGTATATTTATATATATGTATGTGTATGTATGTATATCTCTCCATCAGCAGTCATTCTGTTGTACTGCATACTTTGAGTTCCTCAACGTCGTTTATATTTAAGAATTCAGAACCTAAATTCTATTTTATGTTAAACTTCTCCATAACTTGGCTACTTGGCTGTGAGAGGCAGACTGAAAAAGTGGCTATTAGATAGTTATAATAACGAGAAGTCTACATTTGCAGTTGGTATTGAGAAAACGTATAGTGTTTCCAATGTCAACTAACGGCAATCTTGCACAATTTCTAGGTTTGCAATAGGCTTTACTTTTGTTTTGTGAACTATAATGGGCTTTTTCAATATTGGCCTTTGTCCATGTATAGTACAAGTTATCAGTGTGTGACACTCGACATATGTTTGTTGCTCTAAGTCTGTTTATTTTATTTCAGGTTGTTTTATCATGCATAGAGAATAGCCCAGCTGCACGTGCTGGTATACATGAAGGAGATGAGCTAATGGAAATTAACGGTATTTTACGTAACTGCTAAACTTCTGATGCTATCAATGTTCAGTCTGAGGAGAAAACAAGTACCATATGTACTTGAGTGACAAACTTCAGAGGGAACAAATGAATAGCAATACACAAAACTTGACCTAAAATGTTTAATTTACTTTATATGGTTTTCAAAGATATTTAAAAAGCCAATCAGCTCAGGTAAAAATGTCACACAATGTTGTACAAGAGATGACATGTATAAGTTGCTATTTATGATTTGCTTATATTCTTTAATATTTTCTTCCATATGTAAAGTAGTTGTGTATGAAGCATTATGGATGAATTTTCTTGAGGCACATCAGGTGAGAGACTTGATGGAGTGGCAAGTGAAGCAGCTGCCCAAAAGCTCAGGGGACGGGTCGGAACAACTGTTACAGTAAAAGTTCACAGTGTGAGCATTAAACCCTTCACTTGCATGGGAATACGTTGCGTTTTAAGATGAAAATTTCATAATTGATGTTATGGCTCATATAAACCGAAAATATTACCTTCAAATTATGGTTAGTTTTAACTTCATTATATTATATTATCAGGTTGATGACTTGGGGAGTTCTTATGTCAGAGAGGTATAGATCCACTACATGTGTGTTGTTTAGGTATTCCGAAAATGCAATATTGGGATGTCATTTGTTGGTATGCAGTCAACTATAGCTAATTTGGCAAAAAACTCAATTTTTTGAAGGTTAAAATACCTCGAGAAGTAATTAAGCTTTCACCCATATCTAGTGCTATCATTCTCCACAGAGCGCCTGACGGGCATCTATCAAAGACTGGATATGTGAGGTTGTCAACCTTTTCTCAGGTATTAACTGACTATGAAATTTCCACATGAAATTGATAAAGATTATAAAAAGTTATTTTGTGACTCATCCACAAAGAGGGTAAAAAGGGATTCAAAAAGTATTGAACTGTTCTAAATATGACAGACTGCTGCATTGGAGATGGAAAACACAGTTCATGAGATGGAGAATCAAGGTGTGCAATCATACATATTGGATCTGAGAAACAATCCAGTAAGTCTGTTCTTTTGGCTTGAGGCATATTTTTTCTTATTTTGCTTTTTAGCTATTCAGATTTGAGTAGTTCAGTTGCTACTAGTGATACTCATTCCTCCTCATCACTATCTCCAGGGTGGTTTGGTAAAAGCAGGACTTGATGTTGCTCAAATTTGGCTAGACGGAACTGAGACTCTAGTGAACACTATCGATAGGGATGGCAATATGTTACCTATCAGCATGATCGATGGGCATGCTATAACACACGATCCACTGGTTGTCCTTGTAAGTTTGGCTTCGATTGTTGTTTTTTCAGGGATTTCATTCTTGAAGATGTCTAAGTGGAAGTTCTTCTCCTGGGAAGCAACTAACTGTTTTCCTTTTGAAACAGGTGAATGAAGGGAGTGCAAGTGCAAGCGAGATTCTTGCAGGGGCACTCCATGACAATGGCCGAGCAACTCTCGTGGGGCATAGAACTTTTGGGAAAGGAAAAATACAGGTTTTAGTGATTAAAGACAAAATCATTTACTGTTCTCTAAAACACCAAAAAAATTGTTTTTGAGCTTCATTTTCTTGGCTTCTTAGTTTCATCCAAATAATATTGAAAATTTTTTATCACAGAGTGTGACGGAGCTAAATGATGGATCGGCCCTTTTCATTACAGTGGCTAAGTATTTGTCGCCGGCACTTCATGACATTGACCAGGTTGGCATAACCCCAGATGTACAGTGCACAACTGACTTTCTCAACTCACCCAAAGACTCCTTCAAGAATGGAAGCTCAGCTTCATCCCTAGAAGGAGATTCTTGTATCCTGGTGGCAGAGCATCAGCTTGATATTCAAGAATCCAAAGGCTCGGCTTCTTGATGAGTGATTATGCAGTAAATCAACTCGGTTTCATCTTGATTAGCCTTTAGGGTATTAGTTATTGTTGTCACAATAGCAGCTTGTAACTAACCTTTGTAAATGTGTGATGCTAGTATAATAGCAGAACTTGTCATGAACATAACGCCAACATATTGGCTTTTATAGGCTCTATATATGCTAATGGAACGGTGTGATTTGCACAATTGGAAAGGAGTTCTCTCGCCATATCAGAGTGCAATATGAAGATAGTAGACAAATTATCCTGGAGCATCTGAATACCAAAGCAAAGCCTCGTCATCGCTTTCATTAAACTGGTGAATGTTCCTTCACATTTTTGCATCGTTTTTATTGGAATGAATTTCTAACTAAAGAAAACAAAGGCACTCAATACTGACAGAAATTAAACTGCTGCTCAAGTTGTAGATCTACACAATAGCATAAGCGGACGAAAAGGCTTCAATCCAGGTTGGAAATTAATGACAAGAACATAAACGCCAGGCAGTAGTTGCCAGAAAGTTGATCCAAGAATCTCACACTGAGCATTGGAAAGCCATAATATCTTCAAAGCCTTCGATTATTTTCTTGCATATCCACCCTGTGGCTTCCAGTGGTAAGCATCCATCCTAACACAAGGAGCATAGCAGGGGACACTGAGACTGCCCCCAAACTCAACTCTTGACAAATGTCCGACTGAGGGAATGCAACTAACATGAAACGATTGGCACATTCAGCAAAATGAGAGAACCAGAGCCATGCCTTGACATCTTGTTTGCAAAACTCACAGTCTGTTCCCATAAGCTGTGAGTTCTGCGAACAACACATCAATCCACGGCTCTGGCTCTATCATTCTGCTGAATGTGACCAGTCGTTTCATGTTAATTGCATTCCCTCAGTCGGACAATTGTCAAAAATCAAGTTTGGGGGCACTCAGATTTTCCCTCAGTCCTGGCAAAATCTGTCACATAACGTGCACCTAGAATTCTCATTGGGTGGCTTTGTACAAAAACACCACATACTGAGAAGACAATCAGTGCATGGAATGAGAGTTTACAAAGTTGAATATATAGAGAAGTATGCTGGCCTATAGACCCTCTGATTAGTTCACTTGACACTTGAAGAATTTGCATTTATTCTATGCTTAAACCAGCTAGACCAGCAAAGAATCTATTCTTTTCTTACTAAATTTTAGCTTTAAAGAATCCTATAATCTATGGTTAATATGAATACTTAATGCATATAGAATCATTTCTTGCCAAAGTAAAGGGAAAATTTATTACAAGTACAGACAAAGCAGTATACTTTTCTTCACTGCCAATCTTAGTTACTGCATCTGAGCAGCTCTTTAGATCTCTTTTAAGATTATAACAAAAAGGGCTTGTGAGAAAATTCTCTGTATGAAACAATGGATAGAAAATGGTGTTTTTTATTTTTTTGAGAGGTTACATCACAATTTAATTATATTTTCTCATATATTAGCTGATTTTTTTTTTCTTGAGTAAAACGGCCAAATACATCACTACAACGGGTATCAAGATTCATAATCATCAATTAATAATTTATAATTTATAATTACTTATTAACAATAACCAACTAACATAAAATAGACTAGTGACTTGAGCTCAGCTGATTTTTAATATATAGCATATCAATTGATATTCTTGATTTAGTGGAATTCCTTTTAATTATTCAACTGATCAATATTTCTCGATATTTGATAAATAAGTTGAAATTTATTCATGGTAATATTTTGAATACCTATATCATTTATTATTTATTTACTAATATATAGCAATACATTGAACTTCTATAGCAAATATATCATTTTATTAATCATGTATAAAATCGTGCCAATACAACATTCCAGCAATATAGAATTACACACATAACAAAGATATATTGCAAGCCTCATAGTCACTCTCTCCACGACTCCATCCCACCACAAACCAATGGCCGATGGATCATACTATATATTCGACTCATCATTCAGTATTCAACACTCTCGATTCATTGAAACAAAATAGCAAAAAAGAAAATAAAATTGGAGAAAAGATAAGTGTATCAGAAATTGAAAGCCGAAAGCCATTTCCTGCATCCATCTCTGGCAAAGGCGCCAATGCAACATCTTGTGCCATCGCCGCCGTCGACAAAATTACAGTCACCATGGCCAAGAAAATGTAAATGTAGGTTGTAGACTTACCAAAATGTGCCATATTTAATATAATGTAACTCAATAATAAAACAATGAATGTTTTTATGGGATTTGTGGTATGAAATAATGTGGAATTTCTCAATTTATATAGTGGTCTAGATGTCTTCATCAAAGTTCATTTTTTTTTTTTAATTATTTTTCCTACCATATTTATTGCCTTTTGTGGTAAGGTTCATGGGATCCACAAAATGTAAAGAAATGTGTCAAGGTAGGCTATGTATCACAATCAAAATTGAAATTAATTGGCAGATTGCCCACCAAAGGCCAACCCTCAATCATAAGTTTTAATTTCTATGCACCATTTCTTGGCCATTCGTAGAAAACTCTTCTTTAATCATGTAATTTAGATCAAAATATTTAATAGGGGGGAAGAGAGAAAAAAAATATTATTTGCAGCTTATGATGTAAAATTATAGTTCTAATTCACGCGAAAAGAATTTATGTTAAAAAAATAAAAATTAAACTTTTCACCTAATGTTACAGGCAGCAATAAGGCAATTAAATTTGAAGAGAATTTCAATCTCAGTACTAATAGAAAGACTAAATTGTTAATATGCATCAAAAAGGAGAAAAGAAAAACCCGATTTTGTTATTTTTAAGTATGCAACTTCTTGTTAATTTTGCTGCTATGCTGAAAATATATTAGCTCTCATAAAAAAAAAAACTATAATAGATATTATTTTTAATTAAAATAGCTATGAAATTGGAGTAAATATTTTTGAGCAGGTCAGAAAATGGTGAGAGGGATAGAGTCTGTCGATACCTTGTACGTGTCAGGATGGGACTTCTTTCCTTTTTTCCTGTTTTTAAATATTAGAAAATTGGTGAGACCTCAAATTCAATAATCATTTTTGATTAATGGATGATGGTAATAGTTCATCTAAGAAAATACATTGAATGTTCATACTTCATAACCCCTACACACCAATTATTCTAGAAATTGACAGGTAATAATTAGTGGATGTGGGTAGCCACACTTCATTCATACCCATACATCATTTAATTCTGTATAGATTTATATCATAATTCGCATTTTCATGTTGAATTATAAACTATACAAATATACTTTGTGGAGATGTTAATAAAAGTGTCATGAGTCGTTTAAAATAATCTAAAATTTAACAAGGAAAAAAAAAAGTCTTTATAGATATTAAAGTCTCTGTATATGTAAACAAAGAACAAGAGTATTGAAAAACTAAAACAACCTTAAACATGCTAAACCCAATTCATGAAAAGCAGAAATTATTGCCAGCAAGTTGAAAATAGGGTTGAGTTCTCACCCTCAAGCCTAAAAATAGTATAGTTTTCACACAATAAATGAGGCACCATAGTTAGCCAAACTTAAAGCATATGGATTTCTTATATCCCATGATCTGGAATTACCACTTCCACGAACATATATAGTATTAATAAGCCTTCAAGATTTTGATGGTTTAGTTACTCAATACTATTAAAATTATTTGTAAACCACCCTACGATGAATATTAAATTCTTGAATTATATAATCTTACGACTATCTATGATTTTTTTACAAGCAAGAGAAGTTTTTGCTTTACTTCATAGCAAATTCAGCTTGAACAGATTATAAAGCTCTCTTTCAAATATTGTTACATTTCCTCATACAGTAGACAACTGTATACACTGTGTCATTTCAAGGTATCATCATGTAAATGAGAACATGGGCTGAAATCTGTGTGATAGTTTTCATCAGGATGGATAATATGATGATAGACCACAAGCTGCCTCCAGCGAAAGAAGGGAGAAAAAAACAATCAAACTTGTTTCCTCATAAATCCAATCCTCAAAATTCAATCCAACATTACTCTTTTGACAAACAAATAATACATCCACACCCAATAAACACAACCAATTTTTACAATAAATTATTAGAATCGAAAGGCCCTGATCATGTCCAATTCTTAAAACTAGGATTCTTTAGCAAGCTTTTGGGCATTCATTAGGCTTTTTGTCAGCCAGATTGCTGTTTCTCTGGAAGAGACAGCATCTTCCCCAAACGGTTTTAGCACACCCGAGAGCTCGTCAAATTTGTCCTGTTTGAGCAATCTTGCACATAATTCAAGCAAAGACTCTAAAGCAACAGCTCTTTCTTTTCTTGGATTTTCCCACTGGCCCTTGCTTTCATCACTGCTAATTGCAGCTTGTGTATTTAACAATGGATTATCACTTGGTGCTTGATTCACTAGTTGAATCTCTTCTTTCTCAGTTTGTGTTGGGTCAATTGATATATCCTCTTTGATTTTCACTGTATCCTTATCTGGACAATTTTCAGCATCTTCAGTTCGCGTGCCATCATTTGGCACTCCTGAACATGCACCAGTATTTTCCTCCACACTGGAAGAGCTTCTTGGTTCTGCATCAACTTCAGACCTTTCCTTGTCTTTGGTTAACAGCATGTTTTCATCAGAAAGAGACACAACATTGTCACTACAAACTGTCTCAGGCATGGTCATTTTGCTGCACTTCTGGAGAGTAGTATCCTCCGACTTTATTTTTGTTTCCTCAGTTACCCGGGGACTGCAGAGAGGCTCTGCATCCATTTTCTTTTCACTCCCCTGTCGGTATTTTCCAACTTTGCAGTGTGCTTGAGAGAATACTCCTCTTCTTCAGACAGTGCATTTGATGGTAAAGTCAAAGCATCCATTGTGTAGATGCTCTCTTTAAGTGATGATGAGTCGTAATTGTCCTGATCATCTCCATTGCAAGCAGTTGTCTCACTTGTGTCCCCACTCTTTGAATCTTCACTGTCATGAGAAAGTTTTCCAGAATAGCTTGTGGGATCAACCCTCTTCGTCTCAAGTTGTTCTTCTATCAAGGCATCTCCGTCCAGTAAATTTGGATACTGCATATCTGTACTTTCATCAAATAACGGAAGCAGCTCCCTCTGTTGTAGTTTCACCTCTCTGTCCCTGTAGTCTTTCCACCACCAGAACGGCTGGGTGATGGTTTTCTCATTTTTTCCTTTGTGTTGGGAGAGGGAGACTTCACAGGGAGAAAAACAGTAGATGGGTTGTGACACCGAAGGAGGAATGGTTGCAAATGTGGGTGTCTTAATAGCTCTGCAGCCTATGATGTGCATATATATGGGATTGCAATGATAATTTTGCCACGAGTAAAAGAAGGTGATGAAAAATTATGAACTTACTGTTGGCCTGTGTTCTGGACTCTTCCTTAGCATGCTCTTTATAATCTGTTTTCTGAGATTATTAAAATCGTTATATGTCATTTTGAAATTTCATTTTTGTATTGACATAAATAGATACTTCTATGGCAATGCATGTGCATGAATTTAGAGAAGACTTACAGAGTAGAAGAGTATATGATAGGCAGTGGAGAGATCAAAGATCTGTTTATCTTGTTGATAAGTCCAGCCATATCCTATTTTATTCAAATGTTCTAATTTTAGCAATATAGTATTCAAAGGAACACTGTATCATTTCACAAATCAAAATGTGTTGATATGTCTTTAACTCTACAGCAAAAAAAAACAAAGTTGAACTTACAGGCGCTCTAAATGCTTGTTGGTGTGCAGCCATCTCAAACATACAGCAACCTAGAAATAAAAACAAGACACTTTCAGAAATGAAAACAAGAAAAAATGAACTTATAAATTCTTATAATTTAACTTATTACCTAGAGACCATATGTCTGATTTATAGCCATACGGTATATCTGCAAGAAGCTCCGGACACACATAATTGGGGTCCCAACAACCTAGTTTGAGGCACAGAAGTTATCCACCAATATTTGTGGAAATATTAGTGTGAGATTAAGCAAACATCTTAAGTAGGCGATAAGCAAACACATACAACAGGCGTCCAGTAACTAGCACAGTGTGAGAACCTAATGCTTTCTCTACTTACACTTGATAATTATCATTCCCTTGCCTTCCTATTTTTCAACATAATTGGCTTGATGGTTGGCTTACAAAATTGGGGGCAGTTATTCCCAAACTTCTCTCTATGCAAGTGCAGCTAAAGTTTTACCACAGCCCTTCCAGCTAAGCTACATCTGATCAGCTCTCTCATGCAACTAGACTACTTGCAGCTTTGGACCATTACACACAGTGCACTATAAACAGTGCACCAGTAAAATGTAAAAGTTGAGATAATTATATAATCATACCGACAAAGCAAGGCCTTCCTCATTGAGAAGTTTTGCTAATCCAAAATCACCTGTAAATTACATATAGTGAACAAACTGAAGAAAATATTAGGAATGAATAGTAAGTTGTTGCAAGGACTTGCGTTGGCCTACTTACCAAGACGGACGTCATTTTCCTTTGTGACAAATATGTTAGATAACTGGAATTGATAAAAGGATTCATGTAAGAAAGAATAAAACTAATATATGGCAACTATATTTATGATGACCATAGATCAAACCTTGAGATCCCTGTGAAGGACACGATTGGAATGAAGATAGTCAATAGCTAATAACAACTGAGTCAGCCATTTGCATAGTTTCTGGGGCATATGCAAGAACATTGAACACACTGTGCGAGTTAGCTAATGCAGATAAGAGAGACTCCTTTTATACAAATATCAATCAGATTACCTCCTCTGGAAAATATGCTCCTCTTGCCTTCCTTATAATTTCAGATCTGCATATTTGAAAATAAAAAAGATAAAAGAAAATATACAGCAAGATTCAACTATTTCTAAGGCTTGTTTAGCATCCAACTTTACTCTTTTCCTTTCCCCTTTGTCCATATACTAGAAAAAAGCATGTGCGATGCACGTGGATAACATTGTCTTATACATATTGAGGACCATTAATGAAATTATTTTCTTTCCTAAAAATTTTAGAAGAAAAAAATTAACATCATATATAATATGTCAAACTTCATAATAGGGTATCACTAATTATTTTTACCTTCTCTTCTTTTTTACCTTTATTTGTCACACAAATCGCCTTATTATATATTACTTATTGTTAATTACTTTTAGATTGCTTCAAAACTAATCTTTTGTACAGAATATAACACATAAATATTCTGAAAACTATATGTATGACTGCAAATATTTTCCTATAATTAACTTACATGGCAAGTATTAACTTGGAAAAGAAAACAGAGAAAAGGATTTTCTGTATATTACTCTACTCTCCTGATGGAAAATCTTTTAAACCTTTTTGCATATTGGTAGTCTCAGTTTTCAGATTTTTCAAAGTATTTAGGAATTTAGTCATATGCGTAACTTAATTTTCAATTATACCCTAATTCACTGATATATATTTAGAAACTAAAATAGTGATCATTCTATTTTTTCAAAAAGATTTCTCCTGAAAAAATTTATTTGAGGTGGAATTTTTAATTACTTTTCAAATTTGAAGTTCATTAATATAATTTGTGAATCTTATGTTTAGACAAAAAAATTAAATCTAAATTTATATTGTATAGAATCTAGTATTTTTGAGTTAATATGAACTCATCGTAAATATGATACTCCATCTATTCCAAATTTATTGTTTCTATTTTCTTTTAAAACGTCAAAATAAAACTCAATTTCTTAAAATGAATGTTTTTTTCAGCTATCATCTCACTTAACATAATATTGTAACACCACTAACCATCAACCATTACTTTAATTTGAAACAATACTATAAATATGCTCACAATTTCTCTTATTTTAAAACTCAGCACAACAATAATGCATCAGAGGAAGTACAATTTACAAATTTATGATGAAAAGACTCATATGTTAGTTTATCTTATAATAATACTACAAATGAATAGAAACAAATGACATTTATTTAATGACTATGTAACAATTTTTTCAGTTTAAAATAATTGATTTCTTCCCTTGAGATTTTTCTTCTATATGATAAAATCACATGGATATATCAAGAGAAACAAATATTTGTGTGGTGGAAAAATTAAGTATCAAGAGTAACACTAGCTAGAAACCCATAATAGAAATATTATTTTTTCTTCGCTCTTTTGTTTCAGCTAGGAAATTGTGTGGTGTAGGATTATGTCTAAGTAGTTTAGAGAATTTAGAAATTTAATATATTCTTCTACTAATAGTTTCCTTCAGTAAATGGTTTCCTTCTCAAATAGAATTTCGTTCTTCTCTAATTAACCCTTAACCCTTATTTGTTATTAAACAAGAGTAGTTAGTAAGAATACTTAAGGACACGAATGTCATTTTTTCACAAGGATTCACACTTTTATATGTAGTGTACAAAACAGAAATTTTAAGTTAATACTAGAAGTTACAGCAAAATCCAGAAGTATTGGAGATTAATCTATATGTTGTACAAAGCATCATAAAATAATTTTTGATGTACCTTACACAATTACTATTCGGAGATGACTACGTTTGAGTTCAGCTTAAGTACTTACATATTTCCAACTTCACAATAGTTGGTCACAATGCATATACAGCTTTCCTGCAGAATAGTGAAAATGGAAGGTTATCTTTAGAATCAGTTTCAGGCAGCTATATCAGATATTTACACAACCTTTAAGATATTGAGGTAGCTTTCAACCTGGAAATCAAGATTAACAAACAACATAATACCTTGTCCACCCAAGCATCTTTATATTCAACAATAATGGATGGCGTAGTTTGCAATTAAATTCATCTGAAACAGAGACAATTGATTGTTATTTATTTCTTCTAGGTCATCCCCAATCTAGTTAGAAATAGTCAATATTGAAGCCAGAAATTCAAAAGCGAAGAAACTTTCACCATGTCCTGGGCGAGCCAGAAAATGAATACCGTGGACAATAATTATTTTTTTTAAAAATAGCAATAATGAGATACTGTTTTATTGTTTAGGGGTAACAAATTTTTAATTTTTAATAATTTTATGTATATAACAATACTAATTTAAAAAAAAAAAATGTTCATAAGGTAGATCTAGCATTCAACTTATCAACTTATCTCCACTATGTACTTTACGTAAGTAGGGTAACCCTATACCCTAAGGTATTGTATGTGGGTTTTGCCACACCACATCCCATATGATATTTGGCCACTGAAAATGCTTGGACTCTGTTCAACAGAAAATGCTGTTTCCAGAGCTTAGCCTAAAAGAAAGAGGAATTCCAGTGAAACTTTCTTGGCCGAGCCATGCCAACAAAGTTCGATTCCTACACTCAGCAACCCATTTAGCTGTGGAGTTACAGGATTTCTATTCTCCTTTTGATAATCAAAAAAAGACCATGTCATAAGCATATGCATCCCTTCTGTATGTAAAAGAAATTTATCACCTCCTACTGAAAATAAATCTATTTGCAATTAAAAGGCTTGTTTTT